>JAAAKL020000013.1:0-140653 GCA_010016065.2 Carybdea cf. marsupialis auct. non (Linnaeus, 1758) | reverse complement strand
ACTTACGGTGCCGCGCTCGTCGACATGGGGCATCCCTGGAGCGATCTGGTCGCCCTGGCGATCGCCATGTGCAAAGCTAGCCTGGTGGTGCTTTTTTTCATGCACGTCAAAGGCTCCTCAGCGATGATCAAGCTCTCCGCCGTCGGGGGGCTGTTCTGGCTGCTGATTTTCGGCGGATTTATCATCGCTGATGTGTTGACGCGTCCTGGCATCCTGGATTTTCTCTGACGTGACCCCGATGGCTGCCCCTCTTCCTCCTCGAGAGTCATAGCGGTGATCTGAACCGCGATGTCGTTGGCGCGCTTTCCGTGGTCCGAGCGCCCGAAAGTCAGTTCCGACGCCCTCATCCGCCCATCAGGCGGAGAATCTCATGGAAGGCCACTGCCGCTCTGTCGAAGCAGTCTTCGCCAGACTCGAACCGTTCCAGGCAGGTCTCGAGGGCCTTGGCCTGTGGCCCGATCCTGTCGATCGACCGGGCGCTGCTGGGCTCTGCGCTTACGATATCGGCCAGGGCACTGGCGTCGCGGGCGAGGCTAGCTAGCCGGCCGGCTTCCGCCCATTGACCGAGGGCCAACGCTCGGGCTTCAGGAAGCCGATCCTCAAACGTTCCCGTCAGGCGCTTCTCGGCGCTTTCGATCCACGTCACATCGAGCTCACCGTTGGCAAGCCGTTTGCCCAGATTCTCGTAGGTGGCAGCCAGCGGGTAAAGATCTGCGGCACTTGCCAGTCGTTCGAGTTGACCGGCGAGCGCTACCATATCCTCCCAATGACCGGCCGCGAAGGCCAGGTGCAGGTCGACAGCCCGGACTCCGAGCCGGAAGGCGAGCTCTTCCGGCTGGTATTGAATACTGGCGTCACCTTGGCGCAGGCGCGACCATCCCGGTTCGGTCCAGCTTGTGACGCGGACGACAGTCGCCGGATCGAGGTGCGCTACCCAGCCGCTGGCCGATGGGATCTCGCCGCGGGGAGGGTAACTCAGGCGCGGCAGGCCAAGCGTCAGCGTCAGGACCGCTGCCGCGGCTAGCGACGATCCGACGATAGCCCAGGGGCGCCAGCGGACGGCCGCAGTCTCAACAACGCTACCCTCGTCAACCTCCGGCGACGAGCGGACCATGCCGAGAAAGATCTCGTAATGGGCCTCGTCGTGCAGCAGACGCTCCTCCACCCGCGCCTTGCGCTCCCCCGAAAGTCGGTCATCGACGTAGGCCGCCAACTCCTCCAACTCGTCGAGGTGCTGCTCAAGCTCGGTCAACATCTTTCGTCCTTATCTAATAACTAGACGACCCTAGTCGTCGTTCTTTCCGTGGGAACGAGCGAAGTCGATATGGATCTCCAGATCCTGCGAATCTAGGATCTCCTCCACCTCCGCCCAGGTCAAGCCCTCGGCATCCAGAGACGCGCGCAGCTGCCGGAGAATTCGGTTCCGGCGCCGATAGAGCGGCCGCTGCTCCAGGTTCAGTACCGCAGCGATCGTCGCGATAGTGCAGCCGTCGCGGAGGTGCATCTTGAGAATCAGGCGATTCTGAGGTGAGAGCGTCGCGATTGTCTCGTTGAGGGCTGCTTCGAGCCGCTTCACAAAGGCCAAGCGCTCGCTGGCGACGACGCGTTGTTCCGCTGTGGTTTCCGGCGGCGCCGGGTGATGCGTCAATGCTTTCTCGCTAACCAGGCGTGGCGGGGCACGTCGGCGCAGCTTTCCGGCCAGATCCCGGAGCTCATTGCGTGACGCTGTGACGTTGTGGTGATTCTTCAAGATCTCTATCGCAGATTCGAGGTCGTGCTGGTCACGATTTAGGAGGCGTTCCAAGGCGAGGGCAGTGGGGCCCAGCCGCTTCGCTTTGGCGGAGGGCCGGAACCGACCGAGCTTTTCGTTGCAGAAGTCCCTGTACAGGTAGCCGATGACACCGCTGAGGTAGGTGCCGAGCGAGCCATCACCCTTATACCTGCGCAGGACGAGGTAGTCGTTCTCGATCAGCTTGACCTTTACCACAGAGACGAAGTCTTCGACGTCCTGCGGCGGGAAGCCGCCTCGGCGAGGCATTGACGCGGCCACCCGCTCGATCCGCTCGAGGTGCTCGAGGAATACCTTTTCCATATTTTGCTGTCTTCGGCCCGGCGCTGCTATCAGCGCTCGGGCTCATCCGCTTACTTGTAGAACATGTGGCGACATTTTATCGGGAAATCACGGCCACCGCGGCAGGAGAGGAGGTCCCGGGCCTTTCGATCTGCAATCGCTGGTGGAAAAACGACTGACCGTGGCCGTCTTAAGGGCCAAGACGATCACTCCACGAGCCGAACTGATGCCTGGAATCTCTAAAGCACTCTCTGAAACGCCGCCGCTACCTCCGGTAAACTCAGGCCTAAAGCTTGTATTGCCGCTGCAGAAGCCGGTTGTGGGGATGACGTCGCAGGATCGTGCTCCGGTGGCCGATTGCCTCGGGCACCTGGCGGCGCTCTATAGTCTCCAGGCCGGTTCGATGAGACGTTCGCTAGCGCTCGCAGCCCTGTCCTTGGGCGTCCTCGTGTCGTCACTGGGCTGCAGCGAGGACCGCAGCGGTTCGGCCTACTCCGAGCTCGCCGAGGGCCTCCGGTCCTTCCGTCTGGGCCGTCTCTTCGAGCCGCGGTTGACGATCGATCTTGAACATCATCCCTGCTCGATCGAAAACGCGTCCGGGAGCTCGATTCCCCGGCTGCGCTGCGCGGAGCTCCCAAGTCCGGATGCTTCCGAGTTCGCAGCTCTCGATCGGCTCTCGAAAGCCGTTCATCGCAACGCGAATCAACGTCTCAGCGCCGCCGATCTGCAGGGCCGAGCGCTCTGGGACATGCTCTGGTACCAGCCTTCCGCCGGGCGTAGCGAGCGCCTCGATAAGGCCATCTTAGGGCTGCGAGGCGCCGCCTCGGCTGCGGGCTCAAAAGGCCTCGGTGTTTCTCTCAGCGACCTGGGTGCCGCCTACATCTTACGGGCACAGCGTGATGACGCCACCATTGACCTCATCCTGGCGCTCTCCGCCACCCTCAGGGCGATCGAGAGCGATCCCGATCTTGTGGCGGCGCGTTTCAATCTCGCACTAACGCTGACCCATCTGCGGCTCCGGCGGGCCGCTGCGCAAGCGTGGCACGAAGTTCTCGCTCTCGCGTCCGACGGCCCTTGGGCCGAGGAGGCAAGAGCGCACTACAAGGATCTGTCGTCGCCCTCGCCTGCCGAGCGGTGGGCCGATGTGCAGGAGGACCTCCTGGCGGGCCGAGTGGAGCCGGATCCTGAAGCCTTAGGCAAGCTCGTCGCCCTCTGTCCCCAGTGTGTCCGGGAATTCGTCCTCGAAACCCTTCTCGCCGCATGGGCCACTATCGATCCGTACTCGCAAAAGGGCGAGCGGTGGCTGGATCTCGCGAGGATGCTTGGTGAGATCCTCCTCCGGGTGTCGAGTGACGCCATGGCTCTCGACGTCGTCCAGGTCGTCGACCAGATTTTGGCCGGCGGCGATGAGGACAGCCTAGAGCTGCTGCGCTGCGGTCATCGTGCCTACAGTGACGGTCGCCAGAGTTTCGATGGTCTGGAGATGGTGCAGGCGGCGAGCCGTTTGCGTGATGCGCGGCAATGCCTCGCATCGGTGGGTAGCCCGCTGGTCCACTGGGCTGACGTCTGGCTGGCGGGGGTTTCGATCGCGGATCCCGACTACTCCCAAGCCCAAGCCATCTACGATCACGTGCTGAAATCCGTCGAGCCGTCGCGCTATCCCACGCTAGAGGCCAAGATTCATTGGGGCTGGATCCACATCGACGCACGCCAGGGGAGATATGCTGCGGCCCTCGAGCGCTCCGAGGCGGCGATCCAGCTCTTCCGACGTGCTGACGAAGCGGCGAATCAGGGGGCCATGTTCTTCGAGCAGGCCGCGATGCTTGATCTCCTCGGGCGTCCCACCGAAGCCTGGCGATCGCGGCACCAGGCGCTGAGCCAACTCTCGCGGTACCCGGTGCCTCGCCGCCTGCACAATCTCTTGCTGCAGCTCGCCGATACCGCGCTCGAAGCCGGTCTCCCGCGGGCCGCCCTCCTGCTCCAGACCGAAAGTGTGTGGGTCGCCACAGAGCGCTCTGAAGACCCCCAGATGGCTGCTGAGGCACTGCTCTGGCGGAGCAAGATCCACCATCAGCTCGGTGACTGGGATGCGGCCACGGCGGATCTAGAGATGGCGCGGGAGTTCAACGCCTTGATTCCGGATCCGGACACTCGCGAGCGCAATCTCGCCAGCCTCCGGCAGGCGACCGGGGAAGTGCTCGCCGTGGGCCGACCGCAATTTGCCCTTGAGCAGCTGGACGACGCCATCACCTTCTACGAGGACCATGAGCTCGCTCCTAATCTGGCGGCGACCTATCTCTTCCGTGCGCGGGTGCACCGCGCCTTGGGGCGTGCTTTGTTGGCTGAAGACGATCTCCTGCGGGCGCTGGAGCTGTTTCAAGAGCACCGGGCGTCCATCGAAGCTCGGAGGCACGGTCGCAGCCATCTGGAGAAGGCCCAAGAGCTTTTCGACGAGATGATCTCGTTGCAAGCTAGCGAGATCCAGCAGGAGGCCGGCGCACTCTATTACTCGGAGATCGCCCGCCGGGTCTTACCAGGTCGCCCTCCGACGAGCAAGTTCGCTCTGCGTCCTGAAGCAGACTATCCGAGGTCGGAGCTCCAACGTCTTCCTCCTGGCCTGGCGGTCCTCGAATATGCACTCCTCGAGGATCGTCTCCTGATCTGGGTCCTAGATCGTCACGGGATGGAAATGGCCGCGACGAGGATCGACAGCCGCAGGCTTCGCAGCCTCGTGCAACGCTTTCTCGATCACCTGATCAGGGACGGCCTCGGAAGGCAGACTGCCGAGCTGTCTTCAGAGCTGCATGGCATCTTGCTCGGCCCGGTGCTTGCACGTCTAGCTACGGCCACAGACCTGGTGTTCATCGCCGACAAATTCCTCCATCGTCTACCGTTTGCCGCGCTGAAGGATGCCACCAGCAGGCGGCTGCTGGTGGAGGAGCGGGCTGTGGTGATGTCTCCGAGCTTCGAGACGTTGCTCGCGAGCCTCGATCGAGGCGAAGCGCTGACCCCAGGCTCTGCTTCGTTGCTGGCCATGAGCCCCGCCGCTGATTGGCGTTTCGACCATCTGCCGCCGCTACCCGGGGCTGCCCAGGAGAGCCTGTCGACAGCAGCGCTATACGACAATCCTCGGCGCATCGACGGCCCTGCTGCCACCAAGGGTCGGTTCCTTGAAGAACTGCCCGGGTACCAGATCGTCCAGTTTTCGGGCCACGCGGTCTACAATACGGCGAATCCTGACCGCTCCTATTTGCTCTTTGCGCCCGAGCCCCATGGCAGCGAGGATGGGGCCCTCTATGCCAGCGAGCTGCTCGGCCTCGAGTTGGAGGAGCTCCGCCTAGTCATCCTCTCCGCCTGCGGAACCCTCACCCCGGCGGAGTTGCGAACCGAAGGCCTTTCGGCGCTGGCCCAGCCCTTTCTGGCCGCCGGGGCCGATGCAGTGCTGGGCACGCTGTGGCCGGTCGACGACGACGCCTCCAGGCGCCTGCTGATCGCTTTTCACGAGAGTCTCACGAGCGGTCAGAGTCCCGCCCGGGCTCTTCGGCAAGCCCAGCGGCAACTGATCGATCACCCCGACCCCTGGATCAGCTCGCCCAGAACCTGGGCAGCCTTTCAGCTGGTCGGAACTTTTCCTATAGCAACTGCCGACAACTGAGGAGTAAGAAATGTCCGACGCAACCTTCAAGCTACGAATCACCTTTACTGGAATCTTCACGATCGTTCCGAACTATACCCTCGAGGAGGCGGATCGCCTCTGCTTCCTGCTGGTCGATGCCCGACGTGCGAGTGTTGAGCCCTATCCTAGAAGGAAAACAATCGATGCTGACGCCGGAGCTATCGGCAGAGCACAGTATCTCGAGAGACATGAGGGATTCATGATTCTCGATCCTAGAAACCTGAACGGTAGTCACTTTCTGCCCGGCCAGAAAGCGCAAGTCGTCTGGTCTCTACATCCACAACGGATCAATTTTAAGTGCTCTCAAACGGAAGAAACCGGGCTGTCTTTTGTGCGTGATCTTAGGGAAGAATTTGCAGTCTTGTCAAAGTTTGCTCCGGGTTTCGGCGCCGTGGATCCGATGACGCTCAATCGCGACTTGCCGAGAGGCGACGTGCTCGCCCAGATCGTCGTCGACAGAGGCAAGATCATTCCAAACAATATCCAACCTTGGAAGTTTGTCCCTCTCGATAGTAACACACCAGAAGAAGTGAAATTAGCTCACGAGATCATTGTCGAGATTCCAAATCTCACCTCAGTCCAGATTTGGTCCACTCCTTTCGGCGGAGGGCCGGGCGTACCTATCGATCTCTCACCTTGGCCTGACGCGGATAGTGACGTCAACATCTCGGTCTCTAATCTCTGTGAGATTAATCCGCTGGGGTGGCCGAAGGCCGTCCAGCCTGAGAATCAGGGAAACGAAGGCGATCTCGATTTTAAATGGCACTTCGAGCTGTTAGCGGCGGCGAAGCAGCAAGAGCTCAAAGAGCGTCTGGGCACGACGGGCGAGCTTCCGTACCCCAGATCTGAAGGTCTCCCTTCCGCCGTTGGAGAGAATTGCTACGGCGCTCTCGCTGATGACGTCGACTTCGATCTCGATCTCTGAAGTCCAAGAGAGAGATATATTGAGAGGTTAAATTGTGGATAAAGTGCGACAGCATCACTGGGGTCTAATCGTTTATCTGATCGCTTTCGCTGCGGTGGTGGTACCGCTGGAGACGGCGGCTGCCCTAGAGAGGCCAAGGAACATTGTCTGTCATAGCAGCGGGGTCGACGTCAATCAAGTAAGAATCACCTGGGAGCACCCGCCTGAAGCAATAGATAGTTACAGCGTAGAACGGAGTGTGAATGGGGGCTTGGTATTTACATTCCTTGACACGGCTCAAGATGCTGAATTTTATGACACGTTTGCCGGCGCGGAGGCCGTTCATTATTGTGTTTATTCGCAATACGGCGGAGAGCAAAGTGGAGTATGTAGCAAATGCACCCGGCCCAAGGTGTTTGAGACGGGAAGTTTTATGGTCTTTTACAGGCCAGAGTCTGAAGATAACTACCAATGCCCTGCAATGACCGTCTATGGGACACCTAGAACTATGTGTGCTTCGGAAGGGAAGGCATCGAACGTCGCCGGATGGCTCGAAGGCTCGCGGAGCTCGCTGATGGCCCTGGGCTTCGCCGATCCTGCGAAATATGGCGGTGAACCCCCTCTACCGATCGATCTGGTGTGGGTCCCTGGAGATGGAGGAGGTCTTGCCGAAATAGATGGGTTTGGTGATTCTCGAGAGAGCGGAATCATGCTGACTCCTGATTTCTTGAATAGCTCTGATGATCTTTTTGTCGACGGCAAGATCGTGACGCTTCACGAGCTTTTTCATCAACAACAATTTACCTATGGAGGCATAGGTACGACCGACGACGCATGGGTTTGGGAAGGGCAAGCACGCTCTGTTCAGGACAAACTCTGCCTAGACGCCGGAGCCTCACCCGCCGAGGAGGCATCGGAGACCTGTGACTCGCTCGATTCGGAGTCGGCCGGCAGAAATAGCTACTATGGCGCCGTGGAGGAATACTTTTATAATGCGCAATATAACCTACTGAGCTTCACAGATGAAGCAGCGCTCTTCTGGACCTACGTCACGGAGCAGTTTGGCACCATCGAGGACGAACCCCAGCTTGGCATGGATTTCCTCTTGCGTTTCTGGGAGAAGGCACAGGAGAATGAGGGAACTCTCGGTGATGGGCTCAGCACTCTGGACAGAGTCCTAGAAGCCCTGAATCCGAGTCAAAGCTTCAGCGACGTCTTCAAGGACTTTGCCGTAGCCAACTGTGTCAAGGATTTGAATGGATCCTTAGTGTCGATACCCCCGGAGTATCGATACAAGGACGAACCACTGCCGCCGGGTCTCTGTGTTGGATCAGGATCTGGTGTCGATCTATCGTTTGAAGAGAAAAGCGAGTCCGGCAGCGTGTCGCCATGGAGTGCGAGGTACTATCAGCTCTATCCAGCTCCCGAGCTGCCGATCTTCACCGTGGAGTTCACACAACAGGCTGGCGCCTCGAACCTCCTCTATTATAAATTGTTGGCAGTCGATGAGAACGATAACCTTTTGCTTCTCGACGACGGCAGAGAAACGAATGAATCCTTTGTCCGAACTCTCGAGAACAACGAATACGCTCGCGTTGTGATTGTTGCTGCCGGGCTGCAGAACGAAACCAATATCGACTATACCTTCCGAGGGGCCCAGCAGCCGGAGCTCGAGATCCTGGAACCGCTCGACATCGATCCTGTTGTGGTTGACGAGCTTGGCGCCCCCGAGAGTATCTGGATTCATGCCTTGGTTCATGACGATGAGACTCCGCTGGACGGTATTGCTCCTGATGATTTCAGGATTGCTATTGATAGCCAGGAAATGGAGCTACTTCAAGTCATCGACACGAAGGGAGTAGGGGAGTATCGGATCCAGGTCAATATACAAGCGTGGAACGCGGATAGTTCCGACTGCTCTGATCTCACCGTCAGCTTCGGACCGCTCGAGCATACGGAAGAAGCGGCCGTGTGCGATGCGTCGCGCGTCGATCGTGCCAGTTCTGCCAGGCGCCAACAGGTCCTCTCGGAGCGGGGGATGATCCCAAACCGAGAACCCGTGAGCCACGTGATCCAAGTGGACCCGGGAGCCCGGGAGGCGAGCTTCGTGTTCAAGGGCGTGCTGGCGACACCTTCGAATGGGACGCTCCTAGGACCTCCAACTGGGACTCCTCCGGCGCGAGTCAGCCTAGTGCGACCGGACGGAAGCTCTGCCGGGCCTCCGACGCTCAAAGATCAAAGCTCCTCGGAGTGGCGCATCCCGGCGCCCGCAGCCGGCGACTGGAGGCTTACCGTGCATCCGGGCGCCCCTTGTGTCGTCTGTACTGACGGCTATGTTGTCGAAACAACGTTCAAGAGCGCTTTGACTCTGGACGTCTTCTTGGGACTTGCGCTCGAGGATCGCCCTGTCGGCCGACCGATGCCAATTCTGGCGAGTCTTGCGGACCGTGCGCCAATTCCCGGAGCGACTGTCGAGGCGTTCATCTTCGACCCAAGGGGCGGGAATTATACCCTTACGCTGTTCGACGATGGCTGGCATGGCGACGGCGAGGCAGATGATGGTCTCTATGGCAATACCTTCTACCAGACCAGGTTTGAGGGGGCCTATCGGGTTGTGGTTACCGCTAAAGGCACCGCGCGGCTCGCTGGCGACTTTCTCCGGAGGCAGAGAGCGGGGTTCCGAATGGCCGGTGCCCGCGACCGCGACCGGGACGGGATGCCGGACTGGTGGGAGATCCGTTGGGGTACCGACCCAGGTCGCCGGGATGCCAACAAGGATCCAGATCTCGATGGCCTGACCAACATCGAGGAATATAGTGCTGGGACAAGCCCTCAAGATGCCGACACGGACGACGGCGGCGAGGACGACGGCTCCGAGATCGATAACTTGCGTGACCCGCGCGACCCGCGCGACGATCGCATCGTCCAGCCGCGCGCGCGGGCTTGGCCGAGGGTCGGCCGCGTCGCGCTACATTACAAGGTCAATCCCGAGTCCAGCGTGAGGGTTTTTCGATCGGACGAGGATAGCCGCGACTTCGTCCTGATCGGCAGAGATAACCGACCCACCGGGGAGTGGATCGACGACAGCGTAGAAAACGATCGGGAGTATTGCTACCGGGTGGTTGTGGTTGGGGTCGACGGCGTGCGGAGCGCCCCATCGAATCCTACTTGTACGGTGCCCAGAGAGGACCCCATCCCGCCCACCGGCAGCATCCAGATCGACAACCTCCGGACGGGAAGTCGGTCGGTCAAGCTGAAGCTGTTGGCTTCGGACAATAGCCTACTTGATTCGAGACGACGCCATCCAGGCGAGCCGCCGTGGCCAGTCGACGAGGCCAAGACCACCGGCGTTCGCCACATGCGAATCTCAAATAACGGCGGCTTCGTCGGTGCCAGGTGGGAGCCCTTCCAGTCGCCCCGAGCCTGGGTGCTCGAGCCTTCAGGTGGCCTGGCGACAGTCTTCGTCCAGTATCGTGACCGTGCCGGTAACGTCTCCGAGGTGTCCCACGACACAGTCGCAGTCGCCGATGCGCCCGAAGTGGGGCAATAGGTAGGTCTATTCACGGGCGGCTTGCTGACCGATGGCTCGCTGCCGCACGACGCGGGGTTCGCTACCGGCTTCAGCTACCGTACTCGCATCGCTTCGCGGTGGAGCTGGGAGATCGAGACGAGGCTGGTGTTCACTGGCGACGGCGCCGACGATGGGCTGCTGGCCGATTTCCGGTTCCACCTGCTGCGTCACCTTGGAGCGCCACTGTCGAAGGTACAACCGTCTCGCTCGTCGGGGTGGGGCTGGCGCACTACAACACCTCGGGTTTCTCGGACTCCAGCCTCCTGGGCGCCCTAGGCATCGGGGTCGAGTATCAATGGGCGTCCAAGGTGGGCTTCCGGTTCGACTTGCGGACGCTGGAGTTGAGCGACCTGGCAGCCTCCGGCTCGACGACCAACGTCGAGCTGCTGTGGGGGCCTAGTTTTTCGTTCTAATCTCCCATTCTCTTTCAGCATGTCTGGCCTGAACCGCCTCCCACACCGGCAGGGTGCGGGAGGATGATCACACTCGGTCTGCATCTGCGCACTCGGGGGATAAAAAATTTCGTAAAGTGGTGGAAATAATTCCACATCTGGCCGTCAATAAAGCAAAGAACGCGTTTGTAGCTCCCGATTGCCGAGAGCGCATTACGCAACGATCAACCGATGAATCAAAATCTTAGCACGCGGACTGCCCTGAGACCTCTCGATGCATCCTGCAGGTACTGTATTTATACGAATATGAGCTCTACTGCTCAATAAACTCACACAGGTCCTTATGAATGTCACAACACCTGCTTTAATTCCTTGGATAAAACCCTAGTAACGATCATCGCTCTTCGTCAGGAGATTGACAGCATCCCTCCGACCTCCCTGACGCAGTCACGCCACTGTCCTCGAAATATAGGCATACTGTTGGGTGTAGAAAAGAATGTTCCGGTAGCTTCAAAAACTTTCCAAAGGAGAGAGATTCATGAAATCAACACTGCAAAGAGCCCTCACGGTTCTAACGGTGGTCGCCACGCTTTTCCTCCTCGGCCTGCTGTACTGGCTATTCGTTTGTTTCTGCGAACAGGATGGCGACAAGCCCGACGACGGGATCGGTGTGGTCGGGGCCGAGATTCGTGGCGAGACCAGGGTCGGATCCGTCGATCCCACACGGACCGAAGGCGCGCCGTATCCGGCGGTTGAGCCCGTCGTGCCGGAGACGTTCGTTCCGAATGAGGGGCATTTCAATTTCCCGCCGATTCCCCTCGGGCCGCCACGAGGCGTGATCGAGCCTAAGAACCCGCCGATCTTGCTGGTCGAAGGTGACGTCGATGGTGATGGATCGTCTCAGTCAATCGATTTCGAGGATTATGAAGAAGTCGACGACGATGTGCTTCCCAGGCTTCGCAGCCTTGGCGAAGTGAGTGTCGCCGAGAACGGCGATACGATCATCATGACCGGCAATACATGGATGGCGTTCTCGGAAGATGCCGGGGCAAGCTTTAACTATCTCAATCCAACGACAATCTTTCCGCAGGATGACGGTGGCCTTTGTTGTGATCAAGTTATTCTGTACGTACCGCAGTACAATTTGTTCGTGTGGCTGCTGCAGTACAGATCGACGAGAGGCAGTGACGGCACAAATGACAACCGCATTCGCGTCGCTGTGCAGTCGACAGACGGCGTTCGGAGTTCTGACGGCACAGCATGGACGTACTGGGATTTCCCCAGCAATGTATTCAGTGCGAACGGGTCGCTCGACTACAACGATATGACCGCGACGTCGCAGAACATCTACTGGAACAGTATGATTTCGGGCGGACGAGTGGTGGTTCGGCTGCCGCTCCATCAGCTTGCCGCACGTACGACCGTAACGTATCGTTATACGGCAGGTACAAACGCGGTCTTCTCGCACATTACGCAAAACCCTGAAAATCAGGTCTATTGGGCGGGTCTCGTCGATACCAGTCAGATGCGCGTCTACAACTGGCCAGATGGCGACAATTCCTACTACGTGCGCACCGTCACCATCAACAGCTGGCCCATCGGTTCGGAGTCATCGATCGCGCCGGACGGTACGGACTGGATGCAGTGGGAAGGCGGTATCACCACCTACGTCTACGGTAACGCATTGCAGGGCGACAGTGTGTGGTTCGCATGGCAGGCTGCACGGGGCGGCGGTTTTCCGCACCCCCATGTTCAGATGGTTCGGCTCAACGCCTCGACGTTTGCGTTCCAGGAGCAGGTTCAGATCTGGAATCCCGACCATGCGTTTCAGGATGCGTTCCTGTCTACCAACTCCGGCGGTGAGCTCGGCATGTCCGTGGCGTTTGGCGGCGACTCCTTTTATGGCAGCCATGCAGTCGGTGTGTGGGGTGACTTCGTCGTCTACTACCCCACTTTGAGCACTCGGTCCTCGACGCGCTGGGGCGACTACAACACGTCACGCCGATCCGGTTCCAATCCCCGACAATGGGTTGCCGGCGGCTATACGCTCACTACGGACGGTTCAGGGAGCAACATCACGCTCCCGCATTACATCCGATTCGGTAGATGAGGCCGGGGTGTCCAGGGGGCCCCGAGCGGCCGGAAATGCCATGTCCGGATCTCTCCGTGGCCCCACTACGCTGAGGGCCCGACCGAAAAGCGCTATGGCGAGTTGGAGTTTCGCGCCGGCATGGCCGCCCGGCCCTGACCCAGCGCGAAGCTCTACCGGGACTCAGGGGAACTGGCCACGAGCTAGCGGCTGTGACCCGGCGGTCCAGGCGGAGCTTGAGAGCTCGACCCTTGACTCCGCAGTGGTTCGATCCGGCCGGAGAGCCGCAAATCCAGGTCGGAGATCACGAAAGTAGTCAGCTCGACGGGTACCGTGGGGTTGGCACCGAACACCGTGACCGCGGAGTCATTGAGGCTCGTGACGTAGACGTGGTTGCCACCGGGGCTGATCGCGACGCTGCCAGCGGCGCGGAGGTGGGTCTGCTCGGTCGGGCTGCCGTCGGTCTCGGCCGATGCGTTGTCGTCGTGGATCTCGACCAGGGTCAGGGCCCCGGTACCGCTGTCGCGGCTGAAGAGCGTCACCGCGTCGTCGCCGGTGGAGGTGACCAGGACGTGGTCGCCTCTGGCGGCGAGACGCACAGCGAAGCTGAGATGGGTCTGTTCGATGGGGCTGCCGCCGGCCTCGGGCGAGCTGTCGTCGTCGTGGACCTCAACCAGGGTCAGGGCCCCGGTGCCGCCGTCGCGGCTGAAGACCGTCACCGCGCCGTCGAAGACGGCGGCGACGTAGACGTGGCTGCCGTCGGGACTGATCGCGACGGCGATGGCGCCGTCGAGGTGGGTCTGTTCGGTGGGGCTGCCGCCCGCTTCGGACGACTCGTTGTCGTCATGGACTTCGACCAGGGTCAGTGCCCCGGTGCCGCTGTTGCGGCTGAAGACCGTCACCGCATCGTCACTCAAGCTGGCGACGTAGACGTGGTTGCCGTCGGGGCTGATCGCGATATCTCTGGGGCCGTCGAGATGGGTCTGCGCGGTGGGGCTGCCGCCCATCTCGGACGACTCGTTGTCTTCGTGGACTTCGACCAGGGTCAGTGCCCCGGTGCCGCTGTTGCGGCTGAAGGCCGTCACCGCGTCGTCGGACGAGCTGGTGACGTAGACGTGGTTGCCGTCCGAGCTGATGGCCAGGCTCGCGGCCAGAGTCGTGGGCAATGCTAGGTGGGTCTGGACAGTGGGGCTGCCGCCGGTCTCGGGCGATGCGTCGTCCTCGTGCACTTCGACGAGCGAGAGCGTCTGGGCCTGAAGCGCGGCGGAGGGAAGCAGCAACGCCACGACCGAGCCGAGCGCGAAGAGTGTGGAACGTTTCATGGCGTACCCTCCTTGGAGTGTAGGTAGCGTCGGCCGCTCGAGCCTAAGATAGGCCGAGAACGCGATAAGAAACAAGGATATACAAGTTCAAAGAAATAATATTGAGACTCGTGTCGATTGACATGATGCGACGATCTCGGTCGGCCGAGTCGAGCGCCATCCACCTCGGAATGAGTCGCGGTGCAGGAGGTCGATCGATCGAATGTTTTGCCGGCAACTGCTCGTCAGTCTAGGATAGAGCAAGAGGCTGGTGATGACTTGGAACCAAGTTCGAGAGCACTTTCCGGAGCAGTGGTTGCTCGTTGAAGCGACCCGGGCGCATTCCGAAGCAAACCGCAGAATCCTGGACGAGCTTGCCGTCCTCGGGAGCTACCCGAGCGGCAAGACGGCGATGGATGGCTATCTTGACCTCCATCGCAGAATGCCGGAAAGAGAGCTGTTTGTTCTGCACACCAGTCGCGAAGAGCTTGAGATCGAAGAGCTTCGCTAGCTCGGAATCCGAGGTCTGCACTGCGATCCATGGCATTGTCGGTACCGATTTCCTTTGGCAACGCGGGCAATCGTTGATCTAGCCGGTCTTGCAGTGCATCCTGCGGTTCTTTAGTTGCTTTCCCTAACGCTGCCAACGTCTGAAGCGCACATGCAGGCTATCGAGATCCCCAAGCCCGGCAAAGTGCACATCATCGAGCTGCCAGAGCCGACGCCCGGCGCCGGTGAGGTCTGCGTTCGACTCACGGCGGGTGGCCTCTGCGGGACGGATCTCCATATCTTTTCCGGGCTGTTGGGTGGTGGGCCGAGAATCCCCGGGCACGACGTGGCCGGAGTGATCGACGAACTGGGCGACGGCGTCGACGCGGCGCGTCTGCGGCAGCGGGTGACGATCGATCCTGCGGCCTGTTGCTTGCGGGCGGCGATTCCGAGCGAGCTGTGCGACGCGTGCCAGCGCGGCGCCACCCACCTCTGTGAGCAGCGGACTTACATGGGCATGAGCGCCCCGGGTGCCTTCGTGCAGCGCCTGGCAGTGCCCGCGGCCCGCGCCGTGCCTCTACCGGAGGAGATCGACGACGCCACCGCCACGGTGCTCGAGCCGGTGGCGGTCGCACTGCATCTCGAAGAGCAGATTGCCGACCGTCCAGGCTCGGTGCTAGTGCTCGGCGCTGGCCCGATCGGCCTGGTCGTGGCGGTTTTGCTCGAACGCGCGGGTCGGAGGGTCACGGTCAGCGAGCCCTTGAGGCAGCGGCGCGACCTGGCCAGCTCTTGGGGCCTCGCGGACGTCCGGGCGCCCGACGGCGTCGACGATCGTCTCGCACCGCGGGTGATCGTCGAGGCTTCCGGCCATCCGTCGGCGATGCAAACGATCGAGCGGGTGGCCGCTGACGGCAGCACCCTCGTGCTGGTTGGCGGCGCCACCGACATTCCGGGGCTTCTGATCCTGAACCGCGAGCTCGAGATCCGCGCCGCCAAGGGCGGTCGTGGACTCTATCCTGAAGCGATCGAGCGGGTACAGCGCGGGGAGGTCGATCCCGGACGGCTGATCTCCCACACCTTCAAGGCCCGGGACGCGGCGCGGGCTTTTGAGTTTGTGACCGGGCATCCCCGAGAGGTCTCCCGCGCCGTGCTGGATCTCGAGGCCTGGTAAGCGCCGAAGCATCGTCGCTCCACAGGCGTTCTCAAGCGCTTCGCAGCGCCTCGTCTTGGGTCGGGGTCTCAAACACCGCGGGCAAGGCAAAATAGAAGGTGCTGCCGTGCCCCGTCCCCTTCGATTCCACCCAAATCCGTCCGCCATGCACTTCAAGGATCCGCTTCACCAACGCCAGACCTGCGCCAGTCCCTTCTTCGCCGGCCTCGAGTTGCTCGAAAACCTCGAACACTTTCTTGTGGTACTGAGGATCGATGCCGATGCCGTTGTCGCGCACATAAACGATCTCTTCCTCACCCTGCCGGTGCGTTCCAATTTCGACTCGAGGCGCTGTCTGGTCCCCCCGGAACTTTAGGGCGTTGGTCAGCAGATGCCAGAACACCTCTAGCAACTGAGCTCTGTCCCCCTGGACGGCTGGCAAGCGGTTCACGATTTCCACCGTCGCGCCACACTCGATCGCCGAGCCGATCAAGAGCTCCCGCGCCTCGCGGGCGAGCTCGTCCAGAGGCACCAGCTCGGACGGACCGGCCGGATCTCCGGTCCGCGAGATCGCGAACAGGTCCTCGAGTTGCTGATGGAGGCGGGCGGCCGCTACATCGACCCGCTTCAAGTCTTGCTCGAGTTGCTCAGTGGCCCCTTGCTTGGCGGCTCGCTGGACGAGATCGACGTAGTTTCTGATCGTCGTCAGCGGATTGCGCAAGTCATGAGCGACCACGTGGTTGAAGCTCGCCAGCTTCGCATTGCGAGACTTCAGCTCGTCGATGAGGCGCTCGCGCTCCGCGATGAGTCGTCCACGCTCACCGATCACATGCTCCAGATGACGGTGGACGGAAAGCAGGTCGAGGTGTGTCTGGACGCGCGCTAAGAGCTCGTCCTTGGGCACCGGTTTGGTCAGATAGTCGTTGGCTCCGGCCGCCAGGCCGGTCACCAGGTCGGCGGTCTGATGCTTGGCGGTGAGAAAGATCACCGGCAGCTGTTGCATCGAGAACTGCTCGCGGAGTTGGCGGCAGACTTCGTAGCCCGACATCTTCGGCATCATGACGTCGAGCAGCACCAGATCGAAAGTTCGACGCTCGAGCCACTGCAAGGCCTGTGGGCCATTCGAGGCCTGGGTGACGCGAAACTGCCGGGCCGTCAAATGATTCATCAGCACCTGACGGTTGATCGGTTCGTCGTCGACCACCAAGATGCGTGGAGGCGTCTCGACCGAAGGATCGCGGTCAGGCGTGACTGGCACCGACGTTGCTGGCGCCGATCGCGAGACGTCCGCGACCTCGATTTCTGGTCGCTCGGGCGCGTCGTTCGAGCGACCGACCCTCTCTCGCGATGGCTGGGGCGCTTCGCCGCGCGCGATCGGCAGGGTGAAGCGAAAGGTCGAACCGGTCCCGACGGTCGATTCCACCTCCAGGTTGCCGCCGTGCAACTCCACCAGCTGACGGGCGATCGCTAGCCCCAGACCCGTGCCCCCATAGCGCCGCTGGGTCGAAGCGTCGGCCTGCTCGAAGGCTTCGAAGATTCGCCTTTGCATCTCCGCCGGGATGCCAATGCCCGAGTCGACGACTCTCACCGCCAGCCGTCCGACTTCGATCGCGGCGTTGACCTCGATCGTTCCCGTTTCGCTGAACTTGATCGCGTTACCGACCAGGTTGTAGAGGATCTGCTGCAGGCGATTTTCATCGGCGTCGGCGGCCGGCAGGTCCGCTGGGATGCGGTTGACGAGCTTCAGATCCTTCGAGCGCGTCAGTGGCCGCGAGAGCTCCAGGACGACGTCGGTCAACGCATGCAGATCCACCGGTCGACGAAGCAGCTCCAAACTCTTTTCCCGGAGGCTCGAGAACGCCAGGATGTCGTCGACCAGGGCGCCGAGTCGACGGCCGCTCGAGACCATCATCGATAGATCCGATCGGACGGCTTCCGGCAACTGCCCGTGGGCACCGTCGATCAGGGATTCGGCGAGGCCGGTCATGCCGAACAGAGGAGTGCGCAGCTCATGGGACGTATTGGCCAGGAACTCGTCTTTGAGCTTGTCGAGGTGACGCAAGCGGGCGCTGGCGGCGCGTTCGTAGGCCAGCTTGTTGAGCTGAGTGCGAATCAGGACGGCGACGATCGCGATCGCGATCAGGCTGTACAAGGCGTAGGCCCACCACGTTTGCCAGAAAGTCGGCAACACGGTGACCGTCAGCGAGGCGCCTTCTTCATCCCAAACGCCGTCCCGATTCGCGGCTCGGACCCTGAAGTTGTAGGTCCCGGGGGGCACTCCGGAGTACTGAGCGAGGGGCAGCGACGCGTCGGTGGGAATCCAGCCGCTGTCGAAACCTTCCAGCTGGTAAACGAAACGGACTTTCTCCGGATTGGCATATTCCAAGGCCGCGAATTCGATCGCGAAGAGATGATCCTCGGGCGTCAGAGTGATCGAGGCATCACGGTCTCGCACCGGGGATGGCAACAGGTCCGGGCGACGGCCCTTGTCGGCGGACCTCGAACCGAAGGTCTGAAGACCGGTGATGAAGACCGGCGACGCCTGCTCCACCGGGTGGATGTCCTCCGGCAAGAAAGCGATCAGATCCTGGGAGCCGCCGAAGAAGAGGGCACCACTGCTGCTGCTGGCGTGGGCTCGGGCACTGAAGCCGTCCAAAGCGCCGTCCTTGGCGTCGTAGACGCGGACCTCGCCGGTCGGCGGGTCGAAGCGGGCGAGGCCTTTGTCGGTGCCGAGCCATAGGCGGCCGTGATCATCTCCCCGAATGCCGGTGATCCAATCGCTCGGCAGACCGTCCGATTGACGAAGATGACGAAAACCGTCGCGCTCGGGCTCGAACCAGCTGAGTCCGCCGCCGAGGGTGCCGACCCACAGGGTGCTGTCGGCGTCTTCGTAGATCGACGACACCTGATTGTTGCTCAGGCTCGAGGCATCTTTCGGATCGGACTGGAAGCGATGAAAGATCTGCCGCTCGCGATCGAATCGCAGGAGCCCATCGCCGTCGCTGCAAATCCACAGCTCACCCTGGCGGTCGAGGTGAAGGGCTAGCAAGTCATGCCCACCGAGGCTCTTCGGGTCGGCCGGGTCCGGAGCATATTGGGTCAGGCGCCCGGTCTGCGCATCAACGTGGTTCAGGTAAGAGCTCTTGGCGACCCAAAAGTCACCGTTCGAATCCTCGACCATTCCCCCGACACCGCCCGGACCAAAGCTCGTGGGCCCGCCGGGGGCCGGCTGGAAGTGGACGAAGGCGTCGCGCTCTCGGTCCCAGCGATCGAGCCCCAGGTTGGTGCCCACCCACAGATCGCCGCTCGAATCCTCGAAGATCGTCCAGACCCAATCGTTGCTCAGGCTGGTGGGATCCGTGGCGTCATGCCGATAGTGACCGATTCGCGTCGCGGTCCGATCGAAACGGTGCAGGCCTTGACCCCAGGTGCCGACCCAAACGTTGCCCGCGCGATCTTGGCGAATGCTGGCGATGTTACCCAGCGCTTGGCGGCCGTCCGAGGGCCGATAGTGAGTGAAAACCTGATGACGGGGCGCCAGGCGGCTGACGCCGGAGCGAGTGCCGAACCACAAGCCGCCGGCGCGATCTCCCGTGATTACCCAAACGTAGTCTCCGAGACGACTGTTGGCTTCTCCGGCTCGATGCCTGGCGACGACGGCATGGCTCTCGGCATCCATGCCGATCACGTCCCGACCGGTACTGAGCCAAAGCACACCGTGCAAATCCTCATAGAGCGCGATCACCTCGACGGTGCTCCGGCCGATCGCCCGCTCGATTTCAGACGTCATCCCAACGATCTGTTGTCGGTGGCGATCCCAGTAGAAGAGACCGGTCTCGGCTCCGATCCAGACCTTGCCGTGGCGATCCTCCAAGAGGCTCAGGATCTGGCCGAGCTTGACCCCGGGAGTCTCCACACGGTTGATTTGTCCCTGCCGGGGGTCGAATCGCGCCAGCCCGCCTTGAGTGCCCACCCAGAGCATGCCCAGATGGTCTTGCCAGAGAGCTTTGATCTGGTTGTAGAGATGGCTGCGAGGATCGTCCGGGAGGTGGCGATAGTGTTCGAAGGTCTCGGTCTCGTTGACCCAGCGACTGAATCCATGACCGGTTCCGAGCCAGAGGTCTCCGCCGGCGCCTTCGTGGATCACCCGCACCGAATCGTGGGCCAGGCTGCTGGGATCCGCCGGATCATGACGGTAATGGACGAAGGCGCGGGCGCTCGGCTCGAAGCGATGGAGTCCCTGGCCGAGGGTACCGATCCAGAGATCGCCTTGGGCATCCTCTAGCAGGCTCAGGATAAAGCCACCGCGCAGGGTGCCGCCGTTCAGGTGGGCGGAGTCTTCGCCAGGGTGGGAGTAGGTCTCGAAGTGAAAGCCGTCGTATCGCGCCAGTCCGTTCTGGGTGCCGAACCACATGAACCCCTGCCGGTCCTGAAGGATCTGCCGGACCACCAGATTCGGCAAGCCGTCGGTGCCGTCGAGATGGGTGAAAAAGCCATTTCGAAATCCCTCGGGAGACTCACCCGGGGCTGGGCCAGCCTGGGTGGCAAATCCCAGAATCAAGACGAGACAAGCCGAACGAAGACGGCCGAAACCCTCTATGGTCTTGAGATCTCCGGATCCCGCCATCCTGTTCCCCGGCGCCCCATCTTTTGCAGGTTGGTTGTAAGAAAGACGGTTTCATCTTAGGACATATCTCCGAAGATCGTGTCGTTCCGAGACGTCGAAGGCGGATTCTTAGGGGCAATCGACGAGAGGCAGCGTCGCTAGTTGCGAGGGTCGGGAGAAGCCTGAGCTTCGACGATCAGGATCAAAGTCTCTCCCGTGCCCTGAGGCGTGGAGCTGCCGATCACCGCTTTCTGTCCCTCCCGAATTTTGACGTCGGTCATCAAACTGGCGCGGACCCAGCCGGCGGCCTTGCCGTGGACTTCGAATTTGAGATCCTTGATTCGAATGTCGTTGAATCCGTCTTCGGGCACCACCGAGATCTTCTGGAAGCTGAAGTGATATCCCGTCCGGGTTTGACTCTCGCCTAATGGAATGCCGCCATCCGCTCGCCCGTGGCGACCTTCGAGGACTCTCAGCAGGACGGTGTCGAGAAGTTTGAATCCACGAAATCCGAAGATGTTCTGCAACTGGCCCACGGCCGCTTCCAGGGGCTGAGGAACGACGGCTTCGCCTTGTTTCGAGGCGGCCAAGACATGGACCTGGAGCTCGATCGAGGGTCGCGGCTGGTCGAGCGCGTCGATGACCTTGAGAGCGGTCTCCATTTGACCGTTCTCGCCGCGCAGCACGATCAGGTTCTGATCGGGTTTGAGCGCAAAATCGACGTCGAGCAGCTCGAGGACCGATTGAGCCTCGCCAACTTCGATGTGCATGGTCGCTTTGATCACCGTGCGTTGGCGAGTTTCGGCCTCTTCTTGAGCCGCGAGCGGTATCGCGGCCCAACTGACGAAGACCAGGAAGGTGATCAGGGCGAAGTGGGAAGCGTTAAACCGCGGATGTTTCATCTCGAGTCTCCTGAGTCGTAGGATGAGCAGGATCGACCAGCCAGTAGATGACCAGATCGCCGTCTTCTGAAACCAATTTGATGAGCATGGGCTCTTCTGGGGGCGGCGGCACGTTCCGTGGCGGCGCCTCTCGGGGCGGTGTCTCTCGGGGCAGTGCTTCTCGGGGCAGTGCTTCTCGGAATGGTGCTTCTTGGGCCGGTATTTCTTGGACCGGTGCTTCAGGGGGCGGTGCTTCTTGGACCGGTGCTTCTCGGGCCGGTATTTCTTGGACCGGTGCTTCTTGGGATCGTGGCGCCTCATGTGACGGTGCCTCGATGGGCGTCGATGCGCTCGGCGCTGGCGGGCTCGTCGGCGGCTCGTCGGTGGATCGCGCGACCGGACTTGGTTGGGCCGTCTGGGGCGGAGTCGGCTCGAGGTGGGCTCGGGGCTCGAGAGCCTGGGCAGGTTGGGGCTCGAGGTGCGAGCGCATCAGCCACGCCGCGCCGACGGTCATCGCCAACACCGCGGCGGCGGCCAACGCCCAGCGGGGGAGATAGCCGCCGGTGGCGTCGTCCTCCGTCTGGCTTAGAACTTGAGACCGCACCGTCAGGAGAGCCGCCCGATCGATCGGCGCATGCCGCAGACTCACGACCGCCTGCCGGCTCTGCCGCATCTCCTCGGCAAAGCGGCGACAAGCCGGACACGCCGCCAGATGTTGTTCCAGTGCCGCGGCGTCGGCCGCGGGCAGGTCGCCGCCGGCGTCGAGAGCGATCCAGGATTCGAAGTCTTTGCAGTTCATCGTTTCAGAGCTCATCCGGATCTCCTTCCCAGGTGGCGATCCCGGTATTTCTTGATTTTCAAACGTGCTCGACAGATCTGGGAGCGCACCGTGGTCTGCGAGGATCCCAAGACTTCGGCGACCTCTGCGGACGACAGCCCCTCGACGTCGCGGAGTACCAGAGCGGTGCGCTCCTTCTCCGCCAAGGTGGCGAGAGCCTGTTCGGCGATGCGCTGCTCTTCCGCCAGCGACGCCGCCTCGCCTGGATTCGGCTCGGTCGCCTCCAGTGCTCGAGAAGATTCCAGGTCGACCAGGGAGAGGGTCTGGCGTTTTTGCCGTCGCCGCCCCAGGTCGCGGCAAACGTTGACCGTCACCCGATAGAGCCAGGGCTCGAGCGGCCGGTCCCCGTCGAAGCGATCCCGATAGCGGTAGAGCCGGAGAAAGACCTCCTGAGCGGCGTCCTGAGCATCTTCCAGACGTCCCAGAAGTCGCCAAGCGGTGCGCAGCACCCGACGCTCATGGGTTCTTACCCATCCTTCGAACGCGCGGCGGTGCCGTCGATCGATCCTTACGCCCGCTGAATCCGAGCTGTTCTCGGCCTGTCCGTCAAGGGCGATGATCGCTGCTCCGCCGCCGCCAACTTTTGCCATGATCGTGCACTTTCAACCTCTCTCATGGCTAAATACCGGCCGCGGGCCGGAACCGTTGAGAAGTTTTTTGCCCGACCGGGGGCGAAGCCGCGATCAGCTGACGAACGGCAGGCCGTGCAATACCGAGGCGATGATCGACAGCAGCGTCGCACCGAGGCAGACGGCGGCGCCGACCAGATGCTGGGGCGACTCTGCTTTCAGCGGGTCAAGGATGCGGGCGGCTAGCCAGCCACCGACGAAACCGCCGAGATGGGCCCAGTTGTCGACGAACGGAATCAGAAAGCCGATGATGCCGAAGATGATCACCCACTGCCAGACTTGACGACTGAGCATTTGGCTGCCGGTGCGCTGACCGTAAAGCACCAGGGCGCCGAACAGACCGAACAGCGGCGCTGAAGCGCCGACGGTGAAGCTGGCGCCGTGCAGCGGACCGGGCAGAGCGAACAGGCCCATGACCGAGGTGATGCCAAAACCGGCGACCGAGCCGGCGGTGTAAATGATCACCAGTCGGCCGACGCCGTAAAACTCGGTCATCGTCGGCACCAGCTGGCGAATCCACATCATATTCATCAGGATGTGCAGCAAACCGCCGTGCAGCCAGGCGGCGCTGAGCACCGTCCACCAGCGGCCGAGGGAGAACACCGGCACGGTCCCCGAAGAGCCGAAGAGGAAGAGCGCCTCGCGCCCGGGCGACAGCAGGCTGAAGATGCCGCCCCCGATCGACTCCGGATCGCGCAACAAGAGGGTGATGATGAATAACACGCTGCAGCCGGCGATGATCACCTCGCTGAAGCCAAACTTTTGCCCCAGCTGGTTGAGCCACGGCGCGAAACCCCACATGCCCGGATTGACCCGGCCACACCCCAGACATTTCTCGTCACGCACGCCGACCAGCCGGCCGCAACCGGGGCAGACGATCGAACCGGTGGTCGCTCGCTTGAGCATGATTACGCCGTCGCCTCCACTTCGTCCGCGCGAGCTTGCGGGCGCCGTAGCGCCCGGTGCAGCAGCCCGCTCATCATTTCGCGTAAATCATCGAAAAGGGTGTAAGCGACCGGCACCACCAGCAGAGTCAGCAAGGTGGCCGTCGTCATGCCGCCGATCAAGGTCAGGCCGAAGCTGGTGTAGGACAGCCCGATCGAGCTCGAACTGCTGGCGGTCAACAGCGGAATCATGCCGCCGACGGTGGTCAGGGCGGTCATCATGATCGGCCGGAAGCGGCGGTCGGCGGCGGCCAGCACCGCCTGACGTCGACTCTCGCCCTCGGCGCGCAGCCGGTTGACGTAGTCGATCAGCACGATGCCGTTGTTGACCACTACCCCGATCAGCAGCACGATGCCCACCAGGCCGAGGAAATCGAGGTCGTAGCCCATCAGATAGTGGCTCCAATAGACCCCGATCGCCGCCAGCGGAATGGTCAGCACGATCGACAGGGGCAGGATAAAGCTTTCGAAGAGGAAACCCATCAGCAGGTAGATAAAGACCACCGACAGCCCCATGGCGAAGAACATCGCTTTGTTCTCTTCCTGCGAGCCGCCTTGCCCGCGGTCGTCGTCCTGACCGCCGACGGCTTCGTCGAAAGTGACGCCCTCGGGCAGGTCGATCTTGGCCGCCAGGGCGATCAGACCGTCGCGCCCTTCTTCCTCGCGGCCTTCTTCGAGCTCCAGGGTGATGGTGCGAGCGGTGCGTTTGTTGCGGCGAAAGATGCGGCGCGGTGCTTCCAAGCGTTCGGCGTCGGTGACGCTCGCCAGGCTCACCAACTCGCCGGCGTTGGTCGGCACCTGGAAGTCGTAAAGCTCGGCCAGGCTCTCGCGGTCTTGCTCCTGAAAGCGCACCCGCACCGGAATCTCGCGACCGTCGCGATAGAACTTGGGCAAGGCGCGGCCGCCCAGGGAGTTGCGCACCACCGCGGCGACCGCCTCCGGATTGACGTCGAGCCGCTGCACCCGGTCGCGATCGACCACCAGGCCGATCTCGTCCCCCGGCTTGTCGCCCGAGCGTTTGACCCCGAGCACGCCGTCGACCGCCACGAAGACGTCCTCGAGGTCTTCGGCCAGGTCGTCGAGCTGCCTCGAATCTTCGCCGTAGAGGGTGAAGACGTGGGTGCCTTGAGATTCTTTCTCGTCGTCCTCCTCGAGCCCGGTATAGACCTTGGCGCCCGCCTTGTCCGGCAGCGCCGCCTGAACCCGCTCGATGGCCGCGCGAGGGGAGAGGTCGGCGATCTTGCGCGGGCTGTTGAACCAGCCTTGGATCTCGCCATAAGCCTCGAAGTGGAGGATGAAGAAACCGTCGATGTCGAGGGCTTTCTGGTTCTCCTTGAGATAAGCCTCGGCGGCGTCGAAGTAGTCGGTCGCTTCCTCGAAGCTGGTCGATTGCGGTAGGACCACCTCAATTTCGAACATGCCGCGCTCTTCTTCCTGAACTTCGACCAGCTCGACCTCCTGGAAGGGCAGCGCCGCGGACAGTGCCACCACCGCGGTGACCGCCATCGCCAGATCCATGCGTCGGCGCAGGAAGAAGCCGAGCATCGCGTTATAAGCCTGGTGAACCCGTTCGAAGGTCTGGTCATAGACGCGCTGAAGAAAATGCCGCACAAGCTCGCCCAGGCGGCTCTGATGGCCGTTGCCGTTCGAGGTGGGCAGCGTTGTGTAGACCGCCAGGGGGACAAAGATCAGCGCCACGAAGAGCGAGGCCATCAGCGAGACGGTGATCGGGATCGCCAGCCGGAGCAGGAAGAACTGCCCCTGGCCTTCGACCAGCGATACCGGCAGAAAGACGATCACCGTGGTCAGGGTCGCCATGATGATTGCCAGTGAGATCTGACCGGCGCCGCGCACCGCGGCCTGGCGGCGATCGAGCCCCTGGCGGTGCAGGCGAAAGACGTTTTCCGCCACCACCACCGAGTTGTCGACCAAAAGTCCGACCGAGATCATCAGTCCGAGCAGCGACATGATGTTGAGCGTCTCGCCGGCAAAATACATCGCCGTCAGCCCGACCACCAGGCTGAGGGGAATCGACAGGGCGATGATCAGGGTCAGGCGGAAGCGTCGCAGGAAGAAGAACAGCACGATCAGGGCCAGCCCGCCACCGATGGCGCCGGAGCCGAGCAGCGTGGTCAGGGATTCGCGAATGATCGAGCCTTGATTGAAAAAACCTTCCGCTTCGATCAAGGCCAGCTTGGGATTGGCCTGAATCTTTTCCACCGCTCGATCGAGAGCGTCCGAGACCGCCAGGGCGTTGGCTTCGCCTTCCTTGAAGATCATCAGCGCCACCGCCGGATAGCCGTCGATGCGCGCCCGATATTTCTTCTCGGGCTCGTCGTAGACGATGGTGGCGACGTCCTTGAGCCGCACCGAAGGCCCGACCAGGCGATTCTCGAGCGCCGCGACGTCAGGGTACTTGGCCACCGAGCGCAGCAGCAGCTTCTTGCCGCCGGTGTAGACGTGGCCGCTGGCGAGGGTGAAGTTGTCGTCTTCGAGCTCGAGGCCGAGCTGGTAGATGTTGAGCCCGCTGGCGGTGGTGCGTTCGCGGTCGAGCTCGATCAGGATCTCTTTCTCTTCCATGCCGTGGCCGTCGATCGAAGCGACGCCGTCGATGCGCTGGAGCGGCAGGATGATCTCGTTCTGAATCAGATCATAGGAGTCGGTCAGCTGCGGATCGATCGCCAGCCCCAAGCCGTAGACCGGAAAGCTCGCCGAGTCGAACTTATGGATCAACACCCGGTCGACCTCGTCCGGCAGCCGGGCCTTGGCCCGCTCGACCCGGTCGCGCACCTCGCGATAGGCGACGTTCATGTCGGTGCCGACCTTGAAGGTCATGTGGCAGCGGGTGAAGCCGGTGGTGGCGAAGGAGTAGAGGTTGGTCAGCCCGGGGATGGTCGACAGCTCTTCTTCGAGCGGCAGGGTGACCTTGTCGAGCATCTCGCTCGACGGCGATTCCGGCCACACCGCCCGCACCGTCAGCGAGGGTTCGGTAAAGCCCCGCGGTAGCAGCTCGAGCGGAATGCCGACGGTGGCGATGCCGCCGACGACCAGCGCCGTGGCCAGCAGCACCAGCACCGTGATCCGGCGGTCGAGGGAAAAGCGGGGCAGCAGATACTCGCGGGGTGGCCGGTTGTCCATGGGATCCTCGGAAATAGCAGTGTCGACGGGCTAAAGTACCACAGGTCGGAATCTGCGTCTGAGGGTTCTACGTCGCGGCAGAGGGGGAGTTCCGAAGACTGAGTTCCGACAGACGTGACGAGCCGTCCCGAGGTCGCCAGCCATGCCGCTAGCGTCTTGCCGTCGCTCGCGGTAGATGGAGGGAGGTGGACGCTACTGCCAGGCGCTGGTGTCGCCAGACTCGAAGCCATCGGCGAAAATGGCTTCGGCGACCACCGGCGCGGTATTGACGGGATCTTCCGCAAACGACACCCATTCCCCATTGCCGGCGACGCCGGCGACCAGCTCACCGTCGGGTGAGCCGGCAGCACTGGTATCGGCGACGACGATGCCGGTGCCTTCCTCGAAGCGATAAGCGGCCACCAGGCCGGGGGTGTTGGGCGAGACGATCCGGTGACGATCGGCCGCGATGTCGCGGACCGAGCGGGCGACGTTCCAGATGCGCAACTCGTCGACGAAGCCGTTGAACGACGGGTAGGCCTCCCCGGCGTCGTGTTTCTCTGCCGCGACCACCAGATACCAGCCGTAGGGAGTCAGCTGACCCGGGCCGCAGCGCTCGGGGGTGACCGGGATGCCGTCGTCCGGATAGCTGAGATCGGCGGTCGAGACGCCGGCGGAGCCGGCGAAGTCGAGCACGCCGTCGACGACGATGCTCTTGACGCCGGACGCCGAATTTCGCACCACCGCGACGTGGTGCCAGGTGCCGTCGAGCACCGGCGAGCTACCCTCGAGGGTGTGGGCAGGATCGTAGTCCGGCGGATCTCCGGAAGCGGTGCCGAAACGCACCAGACCGCCCGCGAGACTGACCCCGTATTTGCGCTCGCTGCCACACCAGATGTCGCGATCGAGCAGGATGTTGCCTTCGATCCAGTTGTACTCGAAGGCCTCGACGTCGCCACCGCTATTGGCGGTGTCATTGTCCGTCAGCTGACCACGCACCCAGACCTCGAGGGTGAAATCACCGGCACCGATGTCTGAAGGAGCGCTACCGTCGGCGCCCGATTCGTTGTCGTCGATCGGAAGCAGTGCCCGGTCCTGCTGTCCGGGTGGGCCGACCCCGGTGCCGTAGAAGCGCAAGGCATGCTGTGAGCCTTGAGCAAAAACCGTCGTCGGCACCCAAAGACATAGCCAGCTGACGAGCCAGCTGAATCGCTGAGAGCACATCTGCCGAATGCTAATAGCGATGGTCTGAGGAGGCAAGCCGGGCCTGGGAGGCCGGCAAACCCAGCTGGTAAGCCCCGCCGATGTCACGATCATCACCGACAGTTTTTCAGGTGGCTCGATATACTGAGAAATGACGGAGCTGGATGATGAATCCCTACGATTGGCAGAGTCACCACCCCAAAATTGAGGTCCCGCGACCACCGTTGAGCAAGGTTGCGGCGACTCTCGCCCAGGGTGGCGGTGCGGTGGTCCTAGGGGGGCGCGGGATGGGCAAGAGTGTGTTTCTCGGGCAGCTTGCCGACACGCTTGAGCCTGAAATGCGGGTCGTCCTCATTCCGGCACCACCGCCACGACTCGACGTCGACGCTTGCCTGGCGCAGCTGGCGGACTCCTTGGATGTGGAGACAGCGTCTTCCACCCGCAAGATCGTGGATGCCTATTTCGCCCGCGATGAGGTGCCGGAGCGGCTCGTCCTGCTGTTCGATGAATTCGATCGTTACGCCGAGGTTGGAGAGCGGAGCTCCGGCAATCCCCCTGCCCGTGGCTTTTTTAACGATTTGGAGGCGACTCGCCGTGATGTAGCGGAGTTAGGCGTGTTGGCGACCGGCTCGCTCGGAGTTTATGTGGTGCGTGACGTGCTTGGCTCGAGTTTCTTGTCGCGGGCACTACATTCGAGCCTCGTACCCTTCGAACGAGCCGACTTGACTCGTCTTTCCGAACCCTTTGTCAAGCGTCGACAGCGCCTGCATGATGACGTGATCGAGGCTCTCTATCTTACGACTGGCGGTATTCCAGCCCTGATCACCTATGGCTTGCAGCAGCTGTGGTCGTTGCCTCGCCGGCCGGTGGAACGGGACGTCGCAGATGTCTTCGCCGACTTTCTGGAAGAGCACGAAGAGTACGTCCGCGATCTGCTGCGTTCGATTTCGGATCCACGCCTCTCCAGTGCTCCACTTCAGGTGCTCGAGATGATCCGCGATCATCCGGAGCCTCTGGCAAGAGCCGAGCTCGAGCAGGTGATCGGCACCTTTGAGGGGCCCTTGGCGTTGAATCTGACCGATGTGTTGAAGCTCCTTCAGGCCTCGGGGCTAGCACGTTTCGAAGGTTCGTTGGTCAAGTCCAGTCCGATTGTTGCGCAGCCGATCGCTGGCATCGTCAATCTGCCGTCTTCGTCCTTGGCTTCCGAGCCGCCTCTGGGTGAGCTTTTGGCGCGGGATCTGGCACGACTTCTGACCGAGCTCCATCGTTCGAGCGCGGATTTTTTTCGCCCCACCGGGAGTGGCAAACGGTTAGTCCCGGAAGCGGTTTTCGCCGCCTACCTCGCATTAGGTTTTGAGCTTCTCGGATGGCAAACGGAGCGGGAAGCGCAAAATGCCGCCGGGCGAACCGACATTAAGCTGCGTCGCAATGGCGCCGGTGGAATGGCAATTCTCGAAGTCAAGATCTGGGGCCGCAACGATTCCACAGATGCTCAGTCGCAGGTCGAGAGCTATTGGAGCACTGGAGTCGAGGCGGGAGCCGTGGTTCAGATTTCCGATTCCGAAATCGACGATTGGCCGGAGGGCTATCGGAGTCGGTGTTTGGCTCAAGTAGAGAACGTCGAGGCTCGACCGTCGTCGGATTCGCCGATTCAGGCCCGTTTCTTCGTCACCTCGCAGACCGCCAGCGGTCAGACGGCGCGAATTGAACACTTTTTGCTCCGCCTCCCGCGTCGGTCCTGAGCGGAACCGTGCGGAGGGCCCGAAAGGCGCTCTCGAGACTCTGTGAATACTGGCCAGGCGACCCGTCTGCGTCGCTCGATCGAGTTTGCAGCTTGTGACCTCGAGGCAGGCGCGCCGACAAAAGCTGATGATGAGAGACTCACCTGATAACGAGTGACTCACATCTTGCGGGAAGAGCTGCGAAAGGGCTTGACAGGCGATCTATCAACTCTTAGAGTACTAGCACTCACCCGGGGAGACTGCTAACAGCATTCCCGCTAACTTCGCAGGCTCAGGCGGTGAGCTAATTCCCAACACAACGGGTCCGAGACCCACCCATGGAAGGCGTTTAGCCATTTCAAGGAGGAGTGCGTAGTGAAAATTCGTCCCCTGCATGACCGAATCGTGGCCCGGCGCATTGAGGCGACCGAGGAAGTCCGCGGCGGCATCATCATTCCCGATACCGCGAAAGAAAAGCCGCAAGAAGCGGAGCTCGTCGCCGTCGGCCCCGGCAAGCGTGACGACAGCGGCAACCGTGCGCCGATGGACGTCAAAGAAGGCGACCGAGTGCTGATCGGCAAGTACTCCGGCAGCGAGATCAAGATCGCTGACGAAGACCTGGTGATCCTGCGCGAGGACGAGATCCTCGGCATCATCGAAGACTAAAACAGTCTCCGGACCCATCAGCTAAATCAAGAGTTCAGCTCATTCAGAGTTCAGCGAATTCAAGTAAGAGGTAATACCTAGAATGGCTAAGCAAATCATTTACTCCGAGGAGGCTCGCTCGGCGATCCTTCGGGGTGTCAATAAGCTGGCTGACGCGGTGAAGGTCACCCTCGGCCCCAAGGGACGCAACGTCGTCATCGAGAAGAGCTTCGGCTCGCCGACCATCACCAAGGACGGCGTCACCGTCGCCAAAGAGATCGAGCTCCCGGATTCGGTCGAGAATCTCGGCGCCCAGATGGTGCGCGAGGTCGCTTCGAAGACTTCCGACGTCGCCGGTGACGGTACCACCACCGCCACCGTGCTCGCCCAGGCGATCTATCGCGAGGGCTCCAAGAACGTCACCGCCGGCGCCAACCCGATGGCGCTCAAGCGCGGCATCGACCTCGCGGTCAAGGCCGCCGTCGCGTCGATCGACGGCTTGTCGAAGCCGGTCGAGGGTTCTGAGATCGCTCACGTCGGCACCATCTCGGCCAACAACGATCCTGAGATCGGCGGCATCATCGCCGAGGCGATGGAGAAGGTCGGCAAAGACGGCGTGATCACCGTCGAGGAAGCCAAGGGCCTCGAGACCACCCTCGAGGTGGTCGAGGGCATGCAGTTCGATCGCGGCTACCTGTCGCCGTACTTCGTCACCGACTCCGAGCGCATGGAGACGGTGCTCGAGAACTGCTCGATCTTGCTGCACGAGAAGAAGATCAGCGCCATGAAAGACCTGCTGCCGATCCTCGAGCAGGTGGCCAAGCAGGGTCGTCCGCTGCTGCTCATCGCTGAGGACATCGAAGGCGAAGCGCTGGCCACCTTGGTGGTCAACAAGCTGCGCGGCACGCTCAACGTCGCCGCGGTCAAGGCTCCGGGCTTCGGTGATCGTCGCAAGGCGATGCTCGAGGACCTGGCGGTGCTCACCGGCGGCAAGGTGGTCACCGAGGATCTCGGCATCAAGCTCGAGAACGTGCGCTGGGAGGACCTCGGCGAGGCCAAGAAGATCGTCATCACCAAGGACGACACCACCGTCGTCACCGACACCGATTCGGCGGCCCGTCGCGAGGCGATCGCCGGCCGGGTGAAGCAGATCCGCAATCAGATCGAGGAGACCTCCTCGGACTACGATCGCGAGAAGCTGCAGGAGCGGTTGGCGAAGTTGGTCGGCGGCGTTGCCGTGATCAAGGTCGGTGCCGCCACCGAGACCGAGATGAAAGAGAAGAAAGCGCGCGTCGAAGACGCCATGCACGCCACCAAGGCGGCGGTCGAGGAAGGCATCGTTGCCGGTGGCGGCGTCGCCTTGCTGCGGGCCATCTCCGCGGTCGAGGGCGTCGAGGCGGACGGCGACATGGCGGTCGGCGTCCAGATCGTGCGCCGTGCGCTCGAAGAGCCCGCCCGCCAGATCGCGGCCAACACCGGTGCCGAAGGCTCGGTGGTCGTGCGCGACGCGATGGAGACCGAGGGCAACGAGGGCTACAACGCCGACAAGGGCGAGTTCGAAGACCTGGTCGCCGCCGGCGTCATCGACCCGGCCAAGGTGACCAAAAACGCGCTGCAGAACGCCGCGTCGATCGCCGGTCTCCTGCTCACCACCGAAGCCATGGTGTGTGAGATCAAGGAAGAGAAGGCTGACGCTGCGCCTGCGGGTGGCGGCATGCCTCCGGGCGGCATGGGCGGCATGGGCGGCATGATGTAAGCCTCTCTCAAGAAAGCCAAGCCTGGCGGCTTGGCTTTCTTGGCCCAGCCCAACTTGGGCTCGAAAAGCCGGCGCGGCAGCGCCGGCTTTTTTATTTGGATAGAAGATCACTGGATAGTGGCTGCCTCCTCCCGGATTGCATGGGTCTGGTCAAGTCGATTTGTACTGGTGTACTATTTGTCTACAACAATCTACCTGTTTCGTCGCAAGGAGGATTCGATGAGCGATTCGCGCGGATTCGAGCTCGGACGGCTTTGGCTCCTGCTCCTCTGTTTGTTGGCTGCTCCGGCATTGGCCCAGCCGCCTAGCACGTCCTGTGATGGCAACGAGAACCTGACCAGTGCAGATGTCCTTCCCCAGAGCTTGGTTGGGTCAGCTCCTCTCGGCAATAACTTCACGATGACGGGTCTCGGTTGCAGTGAGGAAGGCGTCGACTTCGTGACTTGTTTCACGCCGACGAACAACTGCGACGTCGACCTCTCCTGCAACTACAATCCGTCGACGAACAGGCCCGTGGCGGTCAATCTCTTCCTGGGGCCTTGTGCCGCGAGCCCGAATTGCATCTCATCGACCGCGGTGGCCAGCGGCACGGCGACGATCACCGGAGCCTCTTTGACCGGCGGGACGCAATATTGCGTCGTGTGCGAGAGTCAATTCGACGTCACAACTCTCGACCTGGAGATCATGATCAACTCGGGGGACTGCGGCGCCTTGCCGATCACGTTGCAAGAGTTCTCGATCGGGTCGTCCGAAGAGGCGGCCGAGGATTCGGCTCTTGCCGCTCTCCCATCGGGCGCGACAGGCTCTCCTTGAGCGCTGAAGAGATGGCATCGCGTCATCCCCGTCAGCGCTCGACGGGCTGCTAGGCGCGTTATCGACCCGCCAGGAGTTGGATCCGTTTCGTGGAACGTAGGGGCGACGCCTGCGTCGCCTTCTGTGTAGGGGCGACGCCTGCGTCGCCTTCTGTGTAGGGGCGACGCCTACGTCGCCTTCTGTGTAGGGGCGACGCCTGCGTCGCCTTCTGTGTAGGGGCGACGCCTGCGTCGCCCGATCCCAGGCGAGGCAGGCCTCGCCCCTACAATTCAGGCCGGGGTTTCCAGTTCTCCATGCCAGGCTTTCCCGTCAGGAACCTTTCGCCACTTTCGCTCTCGCCACCCGGTCCTCGATCTCATCGACGTCGAGGGCGCCGCGAAGGCGCTTGAAGGTCGACAGAAAACCGCCGGCCAGGATCACGTAGAGGCCTCCCCAGACCAGCTGAATCAGCGGCTTGCGGGTGACGTCGATCGACAGTCGAGCCGGTTTGCCTTCGGACGCGACGCCGGCAATATCGAGCTGGACGCTACCGGCATTGGGATTAATACCGGTCATCGCCAGGCGGCCGCCTCCTGGCAGGGCGATGGTCGGGGTTTCGACCTGGCCGGCAGAAGAGAAGCGGTAGATCGCCGTCACCGGCAGAATTTCGCCGTTTCGGCGGATCTCGAGGTCGGCCCCGAGGGTGACCAGGCCGCCGGCCGCCAGCGCCATCTGGGGGTTGCCGGTCTCATTCAGGTTGTAGTCGAGAAAACGGATCTCGAGATCCCCTGCGATGTCGGACTCGCCGCGGGCCAGCTGCATTCGGTGGTCGCCACCCTGAGGTCGTCCCGGCTCGTATTGAATCGGTGAGATGTAGAAGTCCCGAAGCGGGGTGTTCTTGACGTCTGGGTTGACCATCAACTGACGGGTGCGGTCGTTCAAGAAGAACTTGGGATACGCCATGTAGCTGAAGCCGTCGTCACGCACGACTTCGATCTCCATGCGCTCTTTCAAGCGCCCCTCCCGCGGCAAGTAGCGATTGAAGGTCATCGTCAGATCGTCGCCGACGCGTTGGGCAATGCCCTGCTCGAGGGTTACCTTGGCGCTGAAGTCGTAGGCCGAGGAGGCCAGGATGCCGAGGAACATGATGCCGACGCCGACGTGGGCGAGATAACCGCCGGCGCTTCTCAAGCCTCCGGCCCGCGACATCTCGATCACCTTGTGCAGGTTGGCGGCCAGTGCCGCCCCGGACAGGAAGACGAAGACCAGGTGGAAGATCTGATCGACGCCGCTAGCCACCGCGATCAGGGTGACGATCAAAGCGGCGCCGAAGCTCGGCGCCAGCTTGCGGACCAACACCGACGGTGGCGTGCCTTTCCAGGTAAGAAACGGTATGCCGGCCAGCAGAGTCGCGACCAAGAGCGCCAGCGGCATGTTGACCCGGTTGTAGAACTCAGGCCCGACCTGCCCCGGGTTCTCCATGAAGTGGGTTAGGAGCGGTGCCGAAGTACCAACGGTAATCGCGAGTGCCGAGACCGCGACGGTGACCGTCGACAGCACCAGGAAAGCGCCCCGCGACAGCAAGGGATCTTCATTCTTCTCGGTTTTGACCGAGCCGAGTCGGGTCGCCAGCAGGTAGACCGAAGCGAAGGCGAAGAAACCCATCCAGGCGACCAGCCAGCGGCTGATGCCGAGGTCGACGAAGCTGTGCACCGAGAAGTCGGCCAGGACGCCGGAGCGGGTAAGAAAGGTGCCGTAGAGCACCGACAGGAAGAGCAGGCAGGCGACCACCAGATTGGCCCGTCGAAAGCGTCCCCGGGTGCGCTCGAGATAAAGGCCGTGGATCAAGACGGTGCCCAACAGCCAGGGGATCAGCGAGGCGTTTTCGACCGGATCCCAGCCCCAATAGCCGCCCCAGCCGAGGGTCTTGTAGGCCCAATAGCCGCCCATCAAAATGGCGGTGCCGAGCACCAAGAAACCACCGAGGGCCCAGGGAAACGCCCGCGTTGCCCAGGTCGACGTATCCCGTCGCCACATGGCGGCGGCGGCGAAGGAGAAGGGGATGGCGCCAGCCGCGTAGCCGATGAACATGATCGGTGGATGGATCACCATCCAGTCGTCCTGGAGCAGGGGATTCAAGCCGGCACCGTCCGGCGGCGTCTCGGTCAGCATGACGAAGGGGTTTTCCCGCACCAGGATGAACACCAAGCCGAAGAGCGTCAGCAGGTAAACGCCCATCACCGTCGGCTCGGCGCGGCCGGCGGAGCGAGCCAGCGGCAGTCCGAGGATCGCGCCCCACAAAAGCCAGATCAGGAAGCTGCCTTTCTGGCCGGCCCAGAAGGCGGCGACTTGGAAATGGAATGGCAGATCCAGGCCGGAGTACTGATAGACGTATTCGATGCGGAAGTCGCGCCGGGCCAGGCTCAGGAAGAGCACCGCCGCCGCGAAGACGATCGAGAGGGTGAAGAAGAGATAACCGCGACGCGCAAAGATCAGGGCGTCGCGATCGCCGCGCAGCGACTGGGAGTAGCCCCAGAGCGTCGCCAGACCGAAGAAGACCGCGCACCAGATGGTGACCGCACCCGGCATGTAGAGATGAGACAGGGAGTCCAGCATGATTCGTTGTCCCCTTGGTGTTGGCGATCTTGGCGCGGGATCGCCGGCCCGCGTTTCGGAGCTAAGCGAGCCGGCGGCCGATGCGCGAAGCGTCGGTGTCTTGATTCGGCATCTTCAAGTCGCGTCAGCCGTAGGTCTTGGTCTCGACCTCTTCCAGCCCTTGATACTTCGATGGGCATTTGACCAGTAATTTCTTGGCCGTGAAGATCTGGTCTTGGCTGTCGAAACTGCCGATCGCTACGATTGACACCGCTTCTTCGAAGTTGGCCGGTTTGACGCCTTCATAACGCACCTTGATGGTTTCCGAGGTCTCAGGCTCGACCAGGGTAAAGCGCAGCTGACCGGAAGCTTCGTCGTAGGCGCTCGAGCCCTGCTCGAGGCCGCCGGCGACCTGCACGGTGCGCTCCGCCCCCCGGGCCAGCTCGTAGGACACATAAGGGGTCAGGGCCCCTTTGAACTCGGAATAGGAAAAGCCGGCGAAGAGAATCAGCATCACCGCGCCGAGGACGTAATACGCTTGCTTGTTTTTCATGAGTCCCTGTCTCCTTGACTGAGCTCTCCTTGATTGATCTCCCGCTGACGGATCTTGCGTTCGATACTCAGGAGGTAGAGAAACAGACCGGTCCAGATGGTCAGATTGACCGCGACGACCCAGAGTACACCACCATCATTCACGGTTTGAACACCTTTTTGGGTAGCTTAACGAGCTTCATGTGAGTCGAGCAGCTGCAGCGCCATGATCCGGCGCCTTTGACTCTGCATCCAAAAGAATAACGCGGTGAAGCCGACGATGCCGGCCACCACCACCGATCCGATACTCGCTTCCATCTCAGCCCCGGCGGGTTTGGGGTGCAGCGAGAAGCTGGCCAGGCGGGGCATGATGAAGTAGAGGAAGGGCGCAACGATGAAGCCGAGCACGGCGTAGGCGCCGGAAATGCGCGCCCGGCTCTCGGGATCTTCGATCGAGTCCCGCAAGGTCAGGTAGGCGCCATAAAAAACCAGCGCCAGGGCCATCGAGGTCTGGCGGGGGTCCCAGTTCCAGTAAGCGCCCCACTGCACCTTCGACCACATTGCCCCGGTGACCGTGGCGAGCACGCAGAATAGCAGGCTGACTTCGATCGCCGCCGCTGCCGCGTGGTCCGACTCCGGCCGCCGCTTCCACAAGTAGAGGGCACTCCACCAGGCGCCGGCCAGGAAGCCGAAGAACGACGCCACCGCGATCGGCACGTGGAAGAAGACGATCCGGCTGGTCTGCGGGCTCTCGCCGTCGGTGCCGGCAAAACCGACCGACAGGGGCGCCCTAAACGCCGCCACGATGACGCCGCAGATGAAGAGCCAGAGTAGCCAGGGCAGGAGCGCTTTCATGCGAGTGGGCCTCCGAGTGCGTTTTGGCTATACATAGGCATTGTACAATAAATTATATAGCCCGAGATGAACGGCAGATGACAAACCGTGAAGGCGCGCTGCCGGCGGTCTGTTATCGGAACATGCCGCACAAACCGCGCAGGGCGCGGCCGAGGTTCGCGACCTCGTCTGCCGTGTTGTAGAGGTAGAGGGAGGCGCGGCAGAGATCTTCGCCGCCCAGGTGGCGCACCAGAGGCTCGGCACAATGGCGCCCGGAGCGCACCAGAATGCCGTGGCGCTGGCTGAGCAGCATGGCGAGCTCTTCGGCCCTCAGGCCGCGGACGGTGAAGCAGAGGATGGCGATGCGCTCACGGGGCAGTTTGGAGGGGTGCAGCTGGAGGCCTCGAATGCCCTTGAGCTCGCGGGTCATGGCGTGAGCCAGATCTTGGCTGTGGCGCAGGACGTTGTCCAAACCGAGCTGGTGGAGGAACGCCGCGGCCGCGCCCAGCCCCAAGACGCCTTCGATGTTCGGGGTGCCGGCCTCGTACTTCTGAGGGCCAGTGGTGGTCTCGAAATGCTCCGCGCTCACCCGGTCTACCATGCCGCCGCCAAGAATCATCGGCTGGCCCGCGGCCAGGATTTCGCGTCGGGCGTAGAGCGCGCCGATGCCGCTCGGGCCGAGCATCTTGTGACCGGAGAAGGCCAGGAAGTCGCAGCCCAGCGCCTGCACGTCGACCGGCAGATGGGGCACCGACTGGGCACCGTCGACGAGGGTCATTGCGCCCCGTTTCTTCGCCGTGCGGATCACCTTTTCGACGGGCTGAATCGCCCCGGTGACGTTCGACACCTGATGCAGCGCCACCAGCCGCGTCTGGCGATCGATTTGACGGCTGAAGGCGCGGGCGGAGATCACACCGTCGGCGCCTGGGGCGACGGTTTCAAGCGTACCGTGGACCTGCCAGGGCAGGAGATTCGAGTGGTGCTCGCCCAGGGAGCAGAGCACTTTATCGCCCGGTGCCAGGCCCGCCAGATGGGCGGCCAGGTGGATTGCTTCGGTGGTGTTGCGTACGAAGACGATCTCGTCGGCCCGGCCATTGATCAGTCGGGCGATCTCCCGTCGAGCCTCTTCGTAGCGGCGCTCGGTCTCCTCGGCGAGCAGATTAACGCCACGATGCACGTTGACGCTCAGGCCGGTGTAATAACTGGTGACCGCCTCGATCACCGAGCGCGGCTTGAGCGAGGTCGCCGCGTTGTCGGCAAAGAGCAGGGGACGGTCGTCGAGGCGGCGCTCGAGCGCGGGAAACTCGCGACGAATGGCTTCCACGTCAAACATGGTTGCGAAACCGGACGATGCAGGCCTCGCCCCTACAAGTCGTTGGTGTCATCAGGATCTTCAGAGCTGCGGAGCCGTCGCGTTGGAGTAGACGAAGCGAAATTTATTCGAAGCCTCCGGCCGGATCTCGTCGGTCAGCCGGACGTCAACTTCGCGATCCGTGCCCAAAAAATCCAAGCAGCGTTTCTCGATCGCCGGAAGGTCGACGGCATGATCTTGGCCCGCTTCCGCCAGCAGGTCGACCTCGAATCGACCTGGCTCGATCTCCACCAGCCGATAAGCAGCCAAGCCCTCGCCACCGCGAAAGATCGCATCGACGTCTTTCGGCGTCGCCAGGCCGCGATCTCGGGTCGCGATCAGATCGAAGATGCGGCCTTCGATGGAATCGATCGTGGCGCTATTTCGACCGCATTCGCAAGGCCCGGTGCCGAGGGTGATGACGTCGCCGATGTCGTAGCGAATGAACGGCATGTTGGCGTTGTAGAGGTCGGTGATCAGGGCGCGGCCCTTTTCGCCGACGCGCGCTGGCCGACCGTCGCGAATGGCCTCGACCAGCACCATGTCCATGCGCAGGTGGAGGCGGTGAGCCCGGCATTCGTTGGCGATGTCGTTGAGCTCCGACGCGCCATACTGCACGTGCACGTCGCAGCCGAAGACCTCCTGCAGAAGATCTTCGATGGAGCCGGTCAGCAGCTCGTAGGTGGTGATGATCGCTTTCGTTCCCGGCAAGCGCCGGTCGGCACGTCTCATATAGCGCGCGAGGGCACCGAGGTAGACCGGGTCGGCGATCAGCAGGCGTTGAGGGAAACGGCTGAGGGTTTCGAGCAGGCCATCGAAGTAGGCGTCCGGTGCTGCCAGCACGTTGCCACCCGGCGGTGGCAGATTGATCATGCCGGCAAAGGGACGCAGGCTCGGCAGGTGATGGAAGAGGCGTGCCAGGTGGTTGTCGTGGCGATCCTGATCGCGCAGCGAACACGAGCCCGGGGCGCAGTTGGGGGTGGTGAGGCTGAAGATCGGCGTCTTGCCAGAGTCGCGCAGGAAAACGCTGTAGTAGAGCGACCGTCGCCAGTTCTGATCCGCCCGCAGGAAGAAGAGGCTGTCACTGGTCGAGCCCGAGGTGCGGCCGACCCGGGAGGCCTGGTACTGCTGGCGTTCGTCCAGCATGCGGTCGGGAAAATTGCGCCGGATGTCGTCCTTGGTGAGGATCGGCAGGCGCACGAGATCGGCGGGGGAAGTGATGTCCGACGGCCGGACCCCGGCTTCACGATAGCGCTGGCGATAAAACGGCACGTGTTCGTAGGCCGAATGCAGGATCTCGCGAAAGCGCTGCCACTGCTGCTTGCGTAGCTCCTCCGGGGAGAGGCGTCGGATCGTCTCCTCCTGCTGGCGCCAGTGCCGTCGGCAGCCGTGAAACTCATAACCTCGCTTGGCCAGGCGCCAGGTTTCCCGAATCAAGCCATAAGCGGGCCGCGGTAGGCTCGCTTCGAGTGCGCGTTTGAGAGGCTCCACGGCGACTTATCCGGCCCCTAGCTCTCGGCTCGGGGGGGCGGCTCGAGCGGACGAGGTCTGGGGCGGCATGGGCGGCTGCGAAGGGCGTGATCGGTGGCACACGATCCGCCCAGAATACCACCCGTGGGGTGAGGCGGCTGCCTCACCCGTCGGACGTAAACACCGACTCAGAGCAACTCGCTGGCCAGGTTGGCCAGCGCCGAGCGCTCGCCCTTTTCGAGATCGATGTGGGCGTAGAGCGAGCGCCCTTTCAGGCGATCGATGACGAATGACAGGCCGTTCGAGCGCGAGTCGAGGTAGGGCGTGTCGATCTGAAAGATGTCGCCGGTGAGCACGATCTTGGCGCCCTCCCCGGCGCGGGTGACGATCGTCTTGACCTCGTGGGGCGTCAGGTTCTGGGCCTCGTCGACGATGAAGAGCACATTGGAGAAGGTGCGACCACGAATGTAAGCCAGGGGAATGATCTGCAGCTTCTTCGACTCGACCATGGCGGTGATCTGGCGGTGCTGCTTCTCGGTCGACCGGAACTGGCTCTTGATGAACCCCAGGTTGTCCCACAGGGGCTGCATGTAGGGGTCGATCTTCGACTGGATGTCGCCCGGCAAATAACCGATGTCCCGATTGGATAGCGGAATGATCGGCCGCGCCAGGTAGATCTGGCGAAATAGCCGTCGCTGCTCGAGGGCGGCGGCCAGGGCGAGCAGCGTCTTGCCGGTGCCCGCCGGGCCGGTGACCGTCACCAGACGCACTTGCGGATCGAGGATCGCGCGCAGCGCGAAGGTCTGCTCGGCGTTACGCGGCTCGATGCCGTAGACCGGATTCTTGACGATCCGCTCGAGCTGGTCACCTTCGGCGCGATACCAGGCGAGGGCGGAGCGTCGATCGCTGGACAGGATGTAGAAGTGATGATCGAGCGGCGGCTCGTCGAAAATCTTTTCGCGTTCCAAGAAGCCCTCGGCATGGAGTCGGTCGAGCTGGGTCGGGTCGTCGATCTCGAGTCGGTCGTGACCTCGGTACAAGGCAGCGATGTCACGGATCTGAACCCGCTTGTAGTCTTCGGCTTCGAGCTCGAGAGCTCGTGCCTTCAGGCGTAGGTTGATGTCTTTGGACACCAGGATCACCCGGCGTTTTTGCTGACGGTCGCGCAACTGGAGGGCCGATTCCAGGATGCGATGATCCGGCTGCGAGCTGGAAAAGACCTGGGTGCGCGTCTCCGACGGATCCGGTGGCGCCAAGACCCGCACCTTGCCGCTTTCGTTGCCGTTGAGCGGAATCCACTCCTGCAAGAGATTGCTACCCGAGAGCTGATCGAGACCGCGAATGAACTCGCGGGCGTTGCGATTGAGGACGCTCGAGCCTTTCTTGAAGCGGTCGAGCTCTTCGAGCACGGTCAAAGGAATAGCGATGTCGTGCTCTTCGAAGCTATGCAAAGCCTGGTGATCGTGAAGAATCACCGAGGTGTCGAGCACAAAAATTTTGCGCGTTTCAGGGTCGTCGGATGAGATCTCGGGCGTCGCCAGATCGGGCATCACGGCGTCGGCCAAAGTCGATTCAGATCTAGCTGGGTCAGGATCTGTGGCAGCGGTGTCGGAATCCGGCTGGGGTGTCTCGCACATGATGGAATTGAACGTCAAGAAGAGCCAAAAGGTTCAGATTGGGGGCGCGTCGACCGGCCGGTGTGACGGCCCGGTCGTGGCAACGGATGACGCCGACGAAAAGTCGCTGTGGCCTCGAGCGAGGCGGGATGGCGCGGGTCGCGGAGCGTCGGGATCGCGGGTACGATCGGCACTCCGGCAGCTTAGAGTCGCGGTCTGAGGCTGGGCATGAGGATCTCATGAAGACTGAAAGAAGACCCGACTCCGATCGTCCTACCTGCCATCCTGGTCTCGGGACGACGGATCCTCCTCAGAATCATAGTGGAAAGGACTGATAAATGCGCATGATCTTATGGCTGCGGCCTGCGGCCGCAGCGCTTATCATGTTGACGGTCGCTGGGGTTTCCGTCGTTGCCGAGACGTCGAGCGATCCTCTGGACGAGGTGCGAGCGATGCTCGAGGCGGGGATGTCGGAGTCGATCATCCTGAAGTGGCTCGACGGCAGCGAAACTCCGCCCCGACGTCCGGCCGCGGCGGATTTGATCGCCCTGAAGGAAGCCGGGGCATCGGATGAGCTGCTGTCGCGGCTTCTCGAGCTGGCCGATCCTGCGTCTGAAGCGGCGCCGGGAACGGCGGCGGAGCCTGCCGCGGAACCGTCGCCGCCCGTCGCTCCCCCAGAGCCAGCCGCTCCGTCAAAGCCAGCCATCCCGTCAAAACCAGCCGTCCCGTCAAAGCCAGCCGTCCCGTCAGAGTCCGTGGTTCCCAGGCTACCGGCGGCTCCGACCCCCGCCGTTGAGGTTCCGTCGTCCAGTTCGCCTTCTGCATCCCCGTCCGGTTCGCCCTCTGCATCCCCGTCCGCTTCCGCGCCAAAGGCAGACGGCTCGGACGAGGTTCCGGTCGACTTCCAGCTGACGTATGTGCCGGCTTACGATGAAGACGAGGACGCCTGGGATCTCTTCATCTACCTCGACGGCGAGCCTCTGACCCTGGTCCCTGAGGGCTCGCTGCTCAGCTCGAACGCACTGCGTTTCCGTCGCTACCTAACGCCAGGCTCGCACGTGCTGCGGGTCACCCAGGAGCGGCACGTCAAGCGTTCGCGGAACCGCTGGACGCATGCCGCTCGAATGTCCGAGCTGACGTTGCCGTTTCACCTCGCGGCCGGCGACGGGGCCGACGTCGAGCTCAAGTTTCACCAGCCGAACTTCGCGTTCGGCCGCTCGAATGGCCCACTCTCCTTCCGTTTTGTCCAGGGCAAGACCGTCGAGGTGAGCGAGAAGCAGGGAGGCGACCCGGAGGACTGGCCACTGGTCTGTGAGGAGATCGAAGCCAACGCCGAGGACGGCAAGGAGCTGAAGAAGTCGCTGCGTCGTCAGCTGGAAGACTGTCGTCGTTGGGCCGACCTGTGGTCGGGGCTCGACGTTCCGAGTCGTCAGGAGATTCGGGAGGCTTTGGCGCTTTTTCGTTACCGGCCGGTGCCGAAGGATCAGCCTTTGGATTGAGTCTCGGGTCGCCGTGGCACCGTTTCTCCGGATGACTCATCCTGTAGCGCCGGCAAAAGCCGGCGCTTTCTGACGGGGGGTGCTCTGGTGTCCGAAAAAGGCCACGCCTTCCGTGTCTCTATCAAGCTGGGAGGCGAAGAAGCCCAGGCTTTCCGCGCCCACGACGGAGTTTGAAGTGACGACGCACGATGGCTCCTAGAGGGTTATCTGCCGCCACAGTGACGACGCACAATTGCTCCTGAAAAAGCACCAGTGTCACAGTGACAATAAGGGCATGCTTCTGAGATTCAGTCCTCCGTCACTCTGGCGATGCACACTTTCTCCTGAGAATAGCGCTAGCGTCAGTAGCTCCCGCCGGGCCGAGGGTCGGGCGAAAAAAAGCCTGCTCTTCCCGTAGGGAAGAGTGGCCTCAAAGGAGTGTTCCAACAGCCGGCTGTGAGAAGGCTTGCCCGGCGACCGAGATGGAGTGGATGCGGCGCCGCGGGGGGCCTCAGGCCTCCCGCCGGGCGGCCTGCAAGTCTGCGAGATCGGGGGCTTGCCCCTGGGCGCAGTCATCGCAGATCGGCGCCAGGTTGTCGAACCCACGAAGCCCTGGCTCAGGATCGGGGTCCTTGTCGCAGCGTGCGCGGGGGCATAACGGCGCTGGAAGGCTCTGGGGAAGACTTTTCGTTTTCGATAGCCGATCGTGCGGGTGAGGATCTCCACGTCCAGCAGAGTGTCCACCAGGAGACGCGCGGCGCACGCCAAGCGTCGATCTTCCAGATATCTGCGGATACTGGTTGACTATGATGCGTGATGATCATGAAATCGCTGTTCGGAGCCGAGAGCTAGGCGTCAGCGAGGCGGGCTCGAGACTCAGAAGAGGAGATTCGGGTCGTCGTCGCCAAATTTTGTACAAAATGTAATTCTGTACAAAAGAGACATCTCACGATGTTGACAAGTCGGATCGCAAGGTCCGAGTGGCCCGTCTCATGAACGAGTCTCCTGAGCCTCGGTCGGCCTGGGCTCCCAAGTAGCGGTGCCAGGGGCTGCCGCTGCTTGGCGGACTGCCTTGGCGGTGCCTGGCACCGCTTTTCTGCTATTTCAGAGTCCAGCGTGCTTGTCCCGCGGGGGGGAGGACCGCAAGCCAAAGCGATCAGGCGCGCTTCGCTGGCTCCATCGAGTCGGCGCTTGTGCGGCCGCGGTGAGGACTTGCGCTCTAAGCAGGCCTCCAGCCCCTCTCGCTTGAACTGCTTGCGTAACCTCACCACCGTTGAGCGGCTGACCTCGAAGGCCTCGGCGATCTGGCCATCGCTCCAACCCGGGCCAAGGGGACCCCGATCGGTCTTGAGTAAGATCTGCACCCGCAGCCACGTAAAGCTCCGGACAGGTTCTCGGCGTCCGATCTCGTGCAGATGGGCTCGGTCTTCCAGCGCCAGCCGGACGATGTACTTCTTCTTCATCCTTGCACCTCCAGGCTTCCCAAGCCCCGATTTCATGCAAGAATAAGCGATTCTCGCTAAGAATGCACTTTAAGTGTGATCGATCACTAGCCCCTTCGTGCAAGGCATCAGGTAGGGTTAAGCTCTGGAGAACAACGTGAACAACTAAGTCATTTGGCTCGTCGGATAGCCTAAAATGAGACGATCAACAAAAAGAGGTGTTGAGAGCGTGAAGCGTCTTTTGCGGTCATCCGGATTAAGGTGATGGTCGGTGGCCGGAATAATCCGGTTAGTCATAGGTCGGGAGCTAGAGTCCTGCTTTTAAACTTTCTGCGCCCACGAACAGCCTGAAGAGGAATATTTCCGATGAAATGGATGCTGACACTCGTGATTACCTTAGCTCTACTCACCGCCACGTCAGTGTTTGGAGCCATCTTCCTACCCATCTCAGACCAGGAACTCGTCGATCTGACCCCCGAGATCGTTATTGGCATGATCCTTGGTACCGTCGACAATCTGAACCAGCCTTGCATGCTTCATGATTTCCCTTGCACCAGCTACAAAGTTGCCGTGATCCGAGGCCTCAAAGGAAGCCTGCAAACTGACGAAGTGATCGAGGTGCGAATTCCTGGAGGTACTGTACAGGCTGGGAGCCAGACCTACTACTATCCGTTCTCTGCCAGCCCCAACCTGCAAAAAGGACGGGAAATCATACTCTTCCTGAGACCGGACGACTTGGGCTCCTATCAGATCGTTCGGCTGAAGCAGGGTGCTTTCGTCGAGATCAACGACAACTCAACGTCGCGTCGTTTCGCAGTCCGTGACTCGGAAGATCACCACCTCGATCTTGGCATATCTCAGGACGTTAGAAACTTTGACCGCTATGCAGAGGCCATTGCCACCGGTCAACCACTCGATCCATCCTCTTATATGACAGAGACATCCATTGACCTCAGACTCCCTCTTGACAAGGGTGGACCGATCTGTCCTGAGCTACCGACCGTGGTTAGACACGATTGGTATCTCAACGGAGACGTTGACGGGTATACCTTTGAGGAGATGCGGGCACCCATCGAAGATGCACTGACTGCTTGGAACAATGAAATCCATTCCCTTGACATGCCTTTCTCCGGGGTTACGACCGCCGATCCCTTCGAGTTCGACGACGGACAAAGCGTTGTAGCGGTTGACCAGACCGATCTCACCGAAGGAGTCCTCGCTGTCGGCACTGCCCGCTTCAGGTGTCAATTTGAAGAAGGCATTCGACACATCTCCGAGGGCATTGTCCTTCTCAACCCAAACACCGGTCCCAATATGAGCGATGGCCCATTCCCTCGTCTCAATATGGCCGACTTGATGGCGCACGAGTTTGGCCATACATTGTCACTTGGGCATTCCTGTGGCGGTTTCACAGGTATACCCTGTGACAATCCGTATGTCGATGACGCCATCATGCGGGCTAGCCTGCATGGTGACGGCCGGGGTGCCGCTTTGGCTCAGTGGGACAAAGATATGATTAATGCGGTTTTCGCTAGCAATCCCGAACCATGTCGAGAGACAACTTCGAACCTTTGTTTGGCCAATAAAAGGTTCAGCGTTACAGTCGATTGGGCAACGGCTGGTGGTACTGGTGCCGCTACTGCTTTGCCTATCAGTGGAGTCGATGACTCTGGTTTATTCTGGTTCTTTTCGTCGAATAACTTGGAGATGTTGGTTAAAGTTTTGGATGCTTGCGGGATCAACGGTCGTTTCTGGGTCTTCGCAGCTGCTACGACGGATGTTGAGTATAATTTGCGAGTCACCGACACGTTTACCGGAACCATTAAACAATACTTCAATCCTCTTGGCAACGCTGCTGCTGCAACTACCGACACGGATGCATTTGCGACCTGTCCGTAGAAAGTAGATGGCCCTCAAGAGGGCTCTCTATTCTGACTCAGGGGGCTCTTCGATTTCGCATCGAGAGAAACCATGGGTGCGGATTTTCCGATTCAGGAGCTTGAGAAAGGGGCGGTCAGCTTGACGCAGGCTCTTGACGGTGGCTTCTATGTTGAGCCGTTTGCCAAGCAGCCCTTTGACGGTGCTGCTCCTTTGACGGTGTCCTTTGACGGTGCTTGGCACTGCTCTTTGCTGTGATCGTCGCCGCCCGGGAGGCCGTTCGAAAACACCAGCAAGGGGGCGTCGGCAGCCGCCGAGTCGAGTTCGCCTGCAGACGACGCCCGCACCGCCGCCCATCGGTCGGTCCAACCTCGCCATGGTGCAGGCTCGAAAGAGGTTGCTCGAGGCTGCTTGCGAAGAGATCGAGCACGGTTTCAGGCTGCGGGGGATCCTCGATCGAGCCGGCGTCAACCGGGCCACGTTCTACCACCACTTTGGAGATCTCGGGGGCTGTGCCATCGCCGTCGTCGATGAGCATATGCACAGTATGGTCTTGGATTGGCTGGACCAGGTGGATCCAGCGGACCCACTCGGGTCTTTAGCGGGTCTGGTCGAGTTGCCTCTGCCGCTAGTGCCACTGCCCAACGGATTGGCCGCCGTCCCGTTGGAAAAGCTTTCCAATCGATGGCGTCAAGGCTTGGCAGAAAATCTGGCCCGAGCGCAGCGAGAGGGGAATGTACGCGTTGACGTCGACGCTGAAGAAACCGCCGCCTATCTCATCGCGGGGATCGCGACTCAGGATCCGGTCTGCATCCGTGGGACTCTTCAATACCTTAGAATACTGAAGCCTTTAAGCTAGTGCTCCGTCACGCTTCCCTTGCAGCGTATGATCGGCCCTCTTCGCCGTGGATCGGCGTTGCGCTTCCTCAACAGAGCCCGAATCTGGGTGCCAGCTACGGTTAAACCGGGCCTGGTTCCGGCCGTCCATCCATCAATGATTGATTCCTCGAAGAGATCTGCCGCTGCAGCCAAGATCGCGTCGCTGGATCTCACAGATTTCGTTTATTAAGCGAATTGGGGCTTGACAAACGGCTCAACAATGAAACGCACGTTCAAATAAGGGCGACGGGCTATAATCTAGCCGCCGCCTAGGACATGCCTGAGATCCGGGAGATGTCACACACTTCTGCCAGCGCTCGCCGACCGCCCAGAGTCTTCATCAGCTACAGTCACGACTCTGCTGAGCACCGAGAGTGCGTTTTGGAGCTGAGTGATCGCTTGCGGGCGGACGGTGTCGACGCCTGTCTGGATCAATATGAGGTTTCGCCGCCCGAAGGTTGGCCGCGATGGATGCGTGCGCGCATTCGTGAGGCTGATTTCGTTCTGGTGGTGTGTACCGAGACTTACGCGCGCCGCTACGAAGGGCGAGAAGAGATCGAGACTGGCCTCGGAGCCAGCTGGGAGGGCGCGGTCCTGACCCAGGAGCTGTACGACGCAGCGGTCCACAACACGAAGCTGATCCCCGTGTTCTTCTCAGATACCGACGCAGATTACATTCCGATCGAGCTTCGAGCCACTACCCGATACTCGGTCCAGGGCCAAGAGGGCTACGAAGGCCTCTACCGACGTCTGACGAATCAGCCCAAGGTCCATAAACCTAAGCTCGGCAAGCTTCAGTCGATGCCTGCGCGCGAACGCCGGCTGCCAAAGTACCAGAGCGAGGAGATCCGGCTGTTTTCGATGGCGATCGAAGAGGCGTACCTGCGCAGGGAGAAGCTACAGAGCGCGAGCAAGGATACGACGGCGGTCGACGCCGAGATCCTGAAGCTGCGCCGGCGCCTGCGGGAGGGCGCCCAGCTCAAAGCCGGAGATTTCTTGCTCGAGGGCCGCTTCAAGTTGATCGAGATCCTTGGCAGGGGTGGCTTCGCCACCGTTTGGAAGGCCTACGATCGCGGGACTCGGGATCTGGTGGCGATCAAGGTGCTGCATGGCCAATTCGCGGAAGACCGTAGCCGCCGGAACCGTTTCTTTCGTGGTGCTCGTAAGATGGCCGAGCTGCAACACCAAGGTGTCGTGCGGGTCATCGAGCCAGAGCTCGTCGATGGGGACTGGTACTTTTTCGTCATGGAGTACATCGTTGGCGGCGACTTTCGCCAAGCGGTGCTGGCAAAGGCACTGTCTCAACAGGAGCGGCTGCGGGTCATTCTGAAAGTAGGCGAGGCTCTCGAGTTCGCGCACCAGCGTGGCGTCATCCATCGAGATGTCAAGCCTTCGAATATCCTGCTCGATGAATCTGGCCAGCCGAAGTTGACCGATTTTGACTTGGTCCATGCGTTCGATACGACGGGTGGTACACCCACCCAGGGGATGATGGGTACCTACATCTTCGCCTCTCCAGAGAGTCTCCACACACCCAAGGACGTGACTCCTGCTTCGGATGTCTTCTCTCTAGGCATGACGACGATCTTCGCGTTGAATGGTTCGGAATTGCCACTGGAGGTTCTTCGGAATCCAAAGGGATTTGTAGGTCAACTGAATTGCCCGACGGCGATCAAGGAGGTGTCTGCCACGGCAGTTTCGTGGACTGTCAAGAGACGATATGGCACTGTGTCTGAGTTTCGCGGTGCGCTAGAGGGCGCGCTCTTGCCAAGACTCGAATCTGGTCGTCGGGGGAACAAGGAGTGGATAGTGGCCATCGCGTCGATCTTTAGCGTATTCATTTTGATTTGGTCTCTTCGAGCCCGATCTCCTGCGATATCGAGTCGGCCACAAATCGAAAAAGAGGACCTTCGGTTGGACGTCCGGAAGCCTTCCGTTGGATTCGGCGTGAGTGCCGTTAGAACCAAGCCAGACAGACGTATGGCCAGCCTTCACACAGACGCCTTCGGCGAGTTGGTGCCAGTCATCGTGGTGGTCGAAGGGGCGCAGGTCTTGAGCGATCCAGCGCAGGGAGCCGAGATGCTCCGGCGCGCGCAATACCTCGAACAATATTTCCTCCTGGATGTCGTCTCGGAAGGCGGTCGCAAGTATCTCCTAGCAGCCACCATGGACGTGGCCAGCCGGCAGCCGGCGGATCTCGTCGGTTGGTTTGACGCCAGAGACGTGCTCACTGAGCGCGAAGCGCTCAAGGACAAGCCCGGTATCTATCTCAAGGGGCTAATCATCAACCAGTGGCGCGACGCGTTCGACCGGGGTGTGCGTATCGAAGGCGCCTCGGCATTCGACGGCCCGGGCCACAAGACCAAAAGGGGCGTACCCTATAAGGAAGTCGCCGAACTCGGGCTGTTCAGCTTCTATTTCGTATATGCTCGGCACGAGGCTCCGGATGGCAGTCTCTTCTATCTGCTGGGCAACACGTCGATTATGCTCGACGTCACGCGGCCGAAGGAGACGCTGGTGGGATGGGTGGCCGGGAAGCAGGTCTACGAGTGGAGTACCCGGCAGGCGGTCCAGTTCGACAAGAACAGCCTCGAAGCGCGGGTCCGGCAGCTGCCCGCGGGTAGCCGCGGAGGGGCTAAGATCTTCAAGACCCGCCGCGAGCTGATGGCTCACTTGCGCGTTGGGGAGAACTTCGGCAGCGGCGAACCCTTCGAGCCGGTGGCGGTCGAGGATACGAGAGTCAAGCAGTGGCAACACAATTGGCAGCGGTTCCCGATCCTTGCTGTTGAGCATAACGATGCTCTGCCGAATACTGGGCGTCTCTTCAAGGTTGGATATGTGGGTGATCAAATCTACTTGAATTATAGCGATTCATTGCGGGGAAAAGATTATTTGCTGCAACGTCTAAGGAATATCGACATACTTTTTGTGGTCGAGTCGGCGGGCAGTATGAAAAACTATTTTCGTGCAGCAGCCTCAGCTGCCACATCGATTGTGAGTTTATTCATGAATTCATATCCTTCAGGCAAGGATTCTCCTGATATTCGCATTTCGGTTCTACTGTATCGAGGCTATGCCGATGATGGTTCCGCGGTCCAGACATCTGAAAGATACCTCACGAAGAGATTGCCTCTTTCGAGCAATATCGGGGCAGTCGAAGAGTTTCTTCGGAGCGAAGAGCGTTTGATTTGCCAAAACTGCGATGGTGACAAGGGCGAAGCGGCTGTCTTTCATGCGGTCACCTCGGCGATTGCTTCTGCTTCTAGAGAAGTGCGAGAAGTCGGTCTGAGGAGTCTCGTCCTGATAGGAAATAAGGGCAATCATGTGCCGGACCCTCGTGGATACACAGCGAGGAAAGTGGCTGATAGCCTCATTGCCCAAGACTATGACTTCTTCTGCATTCATGCAGCAAGTCTGGGTCAGATCTCGGAAGATTCTGTGGCGCGCGCTTTCCGAGACCAGTGCGACGAAATCGAAAGATTGGTCCAGGTTAATTCGGCGGTCAACCCAATCAAGGTGCAAACTGAGGATCCCACGCAGATCGCCTTGGCGATTCTCGATGCCGCAAAACTTGTTGTGGAAGATTTGGAAGAGGCTCGCGGAGCTCTGGCAGCCATTGGCCGCGGTGAAGCCGGTCTCAAGGACATCAAGATTCAGTATGGCGTGCGTCTTACGCGCCGCCTGTCCGCCATGTTGGTCGAACGCGGTATCGATCCACGGATCTTCGTCGAGAAGAGCGTGCAGTTGTACGACGAGGGCTGGGTCGCCGAGCGCGATCCGTTCTCCGGCGAACGGCAGATCGAGACGGTCTTGCTGGTCGAACGAACGACCCTCGAGCAGTTGATGGCTGTGCTCGCCGGTTTCATCAAGAAGCCGCCGTCGAGCGCGAACGTGGTCACGATATGGCCCAAGGTTCTGAATGATCTAACCGCCGGCGCTTTCGACACCAAGAAGACGGTGGCGGAGAATATCGAGAGCCACCTGGGGCTTCCGGTACACACCAAGCTGCTACATCGAACCTTGGAGCAGATCAGTCAGCTGAGCCCAGAAGATCTCGCCGAACTGTGGAGCCAGATGGACCTCGACCTCCATCGGCTGCGCGGCATCTATTGGGAGACAGAACTGATCCTGAGCAAGAAACCGAGGCCCACGGGTGGTTTCGAAGTGGTGGTGCAGGAGGCCGGCACGCGTGCGGTGTGGTGGCAGGGGAGGGGGCGGGAGTACGCCTGGATCGCAACCGAAGCGCTGCCTTGAACAGAGGTTAGGGTGAGCTGACTCAGGAACTGGGTAAGACGAAGACCAATCTAGGTCTAGGTGCCAGCTAGATAGCGCGCCCGAATGTAGGTGCAGAGACTATGAGCGAGCCTGACGTTTGGGGCTGACCCGGGCGTTCCACCGACGGGCTCAGCGAGCCTGCTGAGAGCAGGCCGCTGCTTTAAGCTCCGTCTCCAACGATGCCTGGTACCGCTCTTCCTCCTCGATGGCTCTTATCTGTTGGTTCTGGTTTCGCCTCGCCTTTTGAGTTGCCCAGCGTAAACTGCTGATTCTATAATCCCAGCGTAAACTGCTGATTCTATAATTCTTAGATAGTCCAACGATGGCTACGGTCGGAATCTTCAAATCGAGCAGTGCTTGACAGGTTTGGTTGTCAGGACAGAATTAGCTGTCAAAGGAACCTCTGAATTACCGTGCCATGAAAGGTCAAAGCTTTTCCGCTAGCGGCCGGGCCCAAAGGATCAGCCGTTGGACTGAGCTTTCGACCTGCTGGGCTCGGCTCAAGCCGCCAATCCGAACGAAGCGGTATCATTTCCGCTAAAGGCGCGCCTGTTTTCAGACTGCGTGTCAACGTGGTGTCAAAAACCGGAGACTCGACTTGAAGATTGGGCGCAACGATCGCTGTCCGTGCGGTTCGGGCAAGAAATACAAGCACTGCTGTCTACGACTGGATCGCGCTAACCGGAGCGCTCCGAACCAGGCTCCGATCCGCGAGGCGGCCAAGCAGGCGAAGACTTGGCAGGCTGACCTCGTCGCGTTCCCGGTACGCATCGACAGCGATCCGGAGGCGAGGCCGGCGAATCTCTTCGTCACCGCGGACGGTTTCGTGATCTACAACGAGGTCCTGCCCCGTCCGTCGGTCGAGGTTGACGACATGGCTGCCGAGCTCCATCGTGGGATTTTCGAGGCTGGCGCCCAGGTGGGCGGCTTCCCACCGAAAATCGAGGTGCGTGAGGCCGAGGTCGCGGCGGCGCTTGCCCAGCGAATTCGCGAAGCTGGATCACCGATCCCGGTCTGTGCCGCGCCGCTGCCGGGGGTGGATCAGGTGGTGGTCGCACTCAATCGGGAGATGGGTGGCCCGGCAAGAGCTTTTACGGTTTCACGACCCGAACTCTGGGCGGGCTGGGGGCACTCGAAGGAATGGATCGCCGAAGTATTCGAAGCCAGCGCTGCCTTTTATCGGGCCCGTCCATGGCGACATTTCGACGATTTTCCACCGGTGGTCGCCGTGACGCCCGACCATCACCTCTGGTATCTGTCGATCATGGGCAGCGGCGGCGTCGAGTACGGTCTCAGCTTCTATTCCGATCAGGACGATCCGGACCGGGTGCTCGACGGCGGCCCAGGTGGCCCGAAAGGACGCGTCTTATCTTTGACCTTTGATAGCAGGGGGCTATTGCCCAAGCCAATGCGCAGGGAGATCGAGCGTGCGGGTTGGCAGGTGGCTTCGGCCGACGCCTATCCGAGCTTGCTAACCATCGGCACGCCGGCGGGCGGGTTACGGCGGGACGACGCCAACGATCTGTTGAAAGTCACGGCCACGGTCGGCGCTTGGATCGAGGCCATCGATCATGACCCCCGGGTCGAAGCCAAGCCATGGCGCGATGACGAAACCGGAGTCGAGCTCGAAGTTCAGGGATTCAAGATCTTCGAGACTTCCGAAGAATAGCGGTATCGCCATCGGCCCGCTCAGCTGTCAGCGCGGCGAGCCAGCTCCCTCGCCAGACGACTCAGTTGTCAAAGTCGGACGGTAGACCGCTTTCAGACCATGAGTAAACGCCGTCGGCTGGGCGGAGACATGACTCTCGCCTTTCAAGCTCTCATGGACCAGCCGCAGTCCAGGGTACTTCCGGGCAGTAAGACTGCCGTGAAATCTCTCGACACCCGCCGCGATTTGTTGCTCGATCTCCCCTTCGGTCCCCGCCGATAGATAAAGGACGGCACGTAAGTCATCGTGCTGTTCGGCATAAGCCGCCTCATGACGAAAAATGATCTCGTCCATCCGCGGGCTGGTGGCGACGTAGCGCTGAAAGGTGTCGGGGGCGCGCAGGAGGGTGTCGAGAATGAAGAGGCCGGCGGTCGAGGTGCCGATCAGTGTGCGATCCTCAGGATTCGTGCGATAAGCCTTGTCGATGAAAGGGATCGCCTGTTCTTTCATAAAACGAAAAAAGCGAGCCGCACCGTCCAGCTCGCGTTTCGGATCGGTGCCGAAGTCTGAAGTCGGCGTGAAATCGCGGCCTCGCTTCTGGGCCATTTCGTCAAAGCCTCCGGGATAAGCGACGCCGACCAGGATCAGATCGGGCACACTCTGGTCACCAATGAAGAATCCTTCGAGAGGAAGTAGCCGCGCCGTCTCGACGATCGTGCCGAAGAGGATGTCGGCATCGAGCACGTAGAGCACGGGATAACGTGTCTCGGATTCTGCATAGCCGCGTGGTAGAGCGACGAAGAGACGATACTCCTGCTCGGCGAATTCTGAGGTGAGGCTTTGAACTTCGGTGTCGTATAGGGGAACCTGAGGAGGGCTGGCGAGGCTGGGGTCGTCCGTTTCACTCCGGACACTCGACGTGAGGAGGAGGCCCGAGGCACTGGCCATGGCGAAAGCGAGGATCAGTCGAAGGCGCATAATTCCTCCTGGCTTTGGTGACGGTGTCCTGCTCAGGGATTCCAGATCGCTGGGAACAGCATTAATCCACCGATGGTCAGCATCGCATCGAATGAAAAAATCAAACTGAGCAACGCATCGATCGGCTCGCCGCCCACCGTACCGACGGTGGCGTCGACGGCGAATTTGAGCAGCGGCAGCAGGATCGGAAACGCCAGCACTGCAAACAACGGGGCACGGGCCCGCGCCTGGGCGACCATGGCGGCGATCAAGGTGCTGCCGATGGCGAGGCCATAGCCGCCGAGCAGCAGCGTCGCGATCAGTTCGAGGGGCGCCACCACCGGCAGCTCGAGCATGGCGATAAAAAGCGGTGTGATCAACAGCTCGAGAGCCAGAATCAACGTCAGGTTATAGAGCGCCTTGCCGCAGAAGAGCGTCGACGGTCGGGCGGCGAGACGTAGGGCGATGGCGGTGCCGACTTCTTCCTCGTGCACGAAGGTGCGAGGCAAGCCGGCGGAGGCGGCGAACAGCAGAATCAGCCACAGCAGCACCGGCAAGAACGGATGCGCCTCCTCCGAGGCGCCGACCGGGCCGAGGGAGATGCTGACCACTACCAACGTGGTAAAAGCGAACAGGCCGACGGTGTTGAGCGCGTAGCGAGTGCGCAGCTCGAGCCGCCACTCCTTGCCGAAGACGGCGCCCGCCTCAGCCACCCAGCTCGAGATGGGACGCCACATGGGGCAACTCCAATGGATCGGGGCTCGCCACCACCGCGAGCCCGGTTTCGAGGTGTTCGGACAGCATCTGCGTGACGTCGGCGCGGCCGGGTGCGTCGAGATTTTGAAGCGGTTCGTCGAGCAAGAGGACCGATGGCTCGTGCAGGATTGCCCAGGCCCAGCGCAGTCGCTGTCGCATACCTGAGGAGAGGGCGCCCGCGGCGCGATCCAGGGGCAGGCCGAGGCGGTTGAGCAACTGGCCGCCACGCGCCGGATCCGTGCCGCGCAGGCGGGCAAAGAACTCGAGATTCTCGAGGGTTGTCAGCTCCGGATAAAGCTCGAGATCCGGGGACGCGAAACCGATCGCTTGACGTCGCTCGGCGACGTCCAAGGACCGACCGTCGATCCGACACTCGATCGTGCCTTTTTGCGGTGCCATCAGCCCGGCCAAGCAACGCAATAAGGTGCTCTTGCCACAGCCATTTGGGCCGGAGATTAGCAGCAACTCCCCTTGCTGGACACGGCCACTGACCCCCTGAAGCACGCGCAGCCGACCGAAGCTGCGGCGCAGATCCTGGAAGCTGAGGGACGTCTCGGGCTCGACCGGATTCGGCATGGCGCGATTATAGAGTCCTTGCATCCGAGCGCCCGGAAGCCGGTTGTGCCAGACGGTTCGAGGACATAGGATCCCGGCTATGGTTTGCGGCAGATCGAGAATCGTCAGAGGTGGTGTGGCTAGGGCAAAAAGAATCCCCTGGATTCTCAGCGCGGCAGCTCTAGCGCTGCTGAGCGCTGCCTGCGCTTCGACGACGCCGACCGGCTCGGCGACGCCGGTGCCGACGCTGAAAATCGAAGATCAGGACGAGCGATCCTTGATGCTGTTGCTCGTCGATCGCAAGAGCTATGAGCCGCTGGCGATCGCCCGAGCGCTCGGTGGCGGAGAGGAGCTGCGTCGGCAAACGGCACTGACGGTGGCGCGGATCGGTGACGCCCGCGGCGGCACGGTGCTCGAGTCGCTGCTCGGTGACGACTCGCCCCGCGTGCGACGAGCGGCGGCCTTCGCCCTCGGTGAGCTCGGGGAAGCGAGAGCCGATTCGGCGCCGCGATACGACGGCTCCAAGGCCCTGCTGGGGGCTATGAACACCGACGATCGCGAGACCGGTCGGCTGGCGGTTGAGGCTCTGGCCAAGCTCGGCGTGCCACTCGAAACAGTGATTGCCCGCTTGATCCAGGGGTCCACAGAGGAGCTTTTCCCGCGCCTTTTGCCGTCGCTCTTTCGCTTCGAAGGGACTGGGGTCGTGCGTTGGGCCGAGCAAGGTCTTGAAGAAGACGGCCGTTCACTCAGAACGATGGCGACCTATGCATTGGGTCGCAATCCACAGCCCGAAGGCGCGCCGCACCTGCGGCGACTCTTGGCCGACGCCGATCCCTGGATTCGCGGCTGGGCGGCCCGCGGGTTAGGAACCGTCGGCGAGCGTGACGACCTGGAGCGTCTGCGTCCGCTGCTCGACGATGCGGCTGCGGGTCCGATCATTCAGGCGCTGCGCGCGGCCCGAAGCTTGATTCTGGACGCCAAGGCGGCGCCGCCGCGGGACTGGACGCCGCGACTGCTCGAGTTGATGACCGATCCTCGACCCGGGGTGCGCCTGACCGTGATCGAAGTGTCAGCGATGTGGCTGCTCGACGACGACCTGAGCGCCGCGCTAGTGGACCTGGCCGACTCCGAGGTTCGGCGTGAGCGTGAGCTGGCGCTGCTCGCCTTGGCCGAAGGGGAAGATCCGCGGGCCGGCGGCGTGCTGCTGGAGGCTGCTTCCGACCCTGATCCGGTACTGCGGGCTCGGTCGGCGGAAGCCGCGGGTTTCTTGCGCGCCTTCGAAGTTCTCGAACGACTGGCGGACGACGACAACCCTGGCGTCCGGACGGCCGCTCTCGACACCCGTCTGGCCGGCGAGCCAGCGGACGCACCGACGATCGTGCAATCGGCGCTCGAAGATCCCGACCCGGCAGTGCGTGCGTCGGCTCTGACTTGGGCGGAGGAGCATCCGGTCCTCGAAATGCGGGCTCTATTGGCGGCGATGGCCACCACTTGGCGCGATCGCATCGCCGACGCCCGGGTCGCCGGCATCGAGGCTTTGCGGACCCGGGCTGAGGCAGCCCCAGCCGAGCGCGCCGACGTCGTCGAGGTTCTCGAGGGGCTCACTCGCGACCGCGAGTATCTGGTGCGTCGAGGCGCGGTGCAGGCGCTGTCTGAGCTCGGTGAAGAGGCCCCGGAAGTCGGCTTGGTGCGTTCGGATCGCAGCGTCGAAACCTATCGCCAGATCCTCCAGCGCACCGCCCGCCCACGCCGCGTCGATCTGGTGACCGCGCGCGGCACGATCGGTCTCGAGTTGGCGTGTCCGGAGGCGCCGCTCACCTGTCTCAACTTCCTGCAGCTCGCCACCCAGGGTTATTACGAAGGCATCGCGTTCCACCGGGTGGTGCCCGATTTCGTAGTGCAGGCGGGCGACCCACGGGGCGACGGATGGGGCGGTCCGGGTTACGCGATTCGCGACGAGATCAACACCCTGCGCTACCAGCGCGGTGCCCTCGGCATGGCCTTGTCCGGCCCCGATACCGGCGGCAGTCAGTTCTTCATCGCCCTGTCGCCACAGCCCCACCTTGACGGTGGTTATACCGTCTTCGGACGGGTGGTCGAAGGCGACGACGTGATCGATCGGATCGTTCAGGGTGACGTCATCGAGCGGATCGTGGAAGCCCCCGTCACGGAGGTGTCGGGTCGTCGGTGACGCCGTCCGTGAGCACCCTTCGAAGCTTGGCTTCGAGGTGTGCCCTCGGTCGTGCAACCTTCCGTCGGAGTCCCCGTAACAAGCCTATGTCGAGAGGAGATATTCACCCCCCCGACGAGGATCTGATCGCCTCGATCCTCGAAGGGGAACCGCAGCTCTTCGAAGAGCTGGTTTGCCGTTATCAAGGACGGCTGGTCAATTATTTGTATCGGATGTTGCGCAATGAAGAAGACGCCCACGATCTTGCCCAAGAAGTCTTCGTCAAGATTTACGGCGCCCTGGAGCGCTTCGATCCCCGATATCGATTCTCGACGTGGCTCTTTCGCGTGGCTCAAAATGCCGCGATCGACAAGATTCGCAAACGTCGACTCAAATTGGTCTCGTTGCACCGGCCGGACACCGGCGAAGGGGATAGCGGCGAGTGGGAGCTGCCCGGCTCGGAGCCGACGCCTTATATGTCAGCCCGCAACGTCGAGCGTGGATCCGCGATCCAGCAGGCGGTCGAAGACCTGCCTTGGGAATATCGCGAGCTCATCAGCCTCCGACATTACGCCGAGATGTCTTACGACGAAATCGCACAACTCAAAGGCATGCCCTTGGGGACGGTCAAGAACAAGCTATTTCGCGGCCGGCAGATGCTGAAAGAGAAGCTGAGCGACTACTTGACGGACTGATCGACGATGGCGAAATCAAACGTTAGCAACAGACTTGAAACCAAGCGACCCACGACGGCGTATTCTGGCTTGAAGGTGAGAGACATCCAGCACACGGTTGAGGATCAGCAGATGAAGACCGACAGCGTAACGTGGAAACAGCGGATTGACCTGGACCTCGAGGGAGAGCTTCCCGCGGCAGACCAGGCGCAGCTCGCTGAATTGGCTAAGAATGAACCAGACGTCGCTGCCGAGCGCCGCGCGCTTCAGTCATTGCACCGGATCCTCGAGGAGGATCGCATTGCCGTCCGGCCGGATTTCTCGGCACAGGTGATGTCCTCCTTGCCACGAGTCTGGTGGGCGGAACGCCGCTCGAGCGCCGGTCTGCCGGTCTGGGCGTTGCCCCTGGCGATGACCTTGGTTCTGACGCTCGGTGCCGCGATGTTGCTCGGTGGCACCGAGGAAGCCGGTCGCTTTGCCGGTATTGGCCTGGCGGTGATCGACTTCGTCCAGGTGACCTTCCTGGCGGGTGCTGGCATGCTCTTCGCCACCTGGCGCGGGATCGGCTTTGGCCTGGAGCATCTGATCGCCGATTCGAAGATGACATTGCTGGCGATGGCTGCCGGTGTGCTGTGCCTCAATCTGCTGCTCTTTTCCTTGCTGCGCCGTCCGGCCGCCGCGGTTGAATCAAGCCAATCGGACGACGTCTCTTAGCCCAGCGCAACGGGAAGTCAGCTAGCTGCCCTAGGGAAGTCGAATTCTTGAATCTTGAGTCAAGTTTTCGACTTTCACCGATACGGGCTTCGGCGTCTGAGGCGAAGCCTCGCTAGAAGTCGGGTGGGCGTCAGCCGACCGATGGGCCGTCGGACGGACAACGATCCGCCGGATGGCCATTCCTGCTATGCTCAAAAGGTGAGCCAACCGATGTCTTTCCGCGCGTCATCGTCGGCTTGGATGCTCTTGCTCCTGTTGGCAGCGACTCTGGCATCTTCTGCCGATGCCCAACCGACGGCGGAGACTGCCGCTTATCACCTGCAGGAGGGCAGCGTCGCCCGAAGCCGTATTGTGGCCATGGGCCGTGACCTGGTGATCGACGGCGAAGCTCTGAGCCACGCGGTGGTGCTGAGCGGCAACGCGCGGGTTTCAGGCACGGTCAAGGGCGACGTGATCGTTTTGGGAGGCGACGCGATGCTGGCGTCGACCGCCGCGGTCGGTGGTGACGTCTACGTCCTCTCCGGGCGGATCGAAACCGAGAACGGAGCTACGATCGGCGGCCGTTCGGTGGCCTATCCGGACGCCTCGAGCCTCTGGGTATCGCTGATCCAAGGGCCGATCATGGGCCTGTCGGCCAGCTCGCCGGTGGTGCTGGGGGCCAAGCTGGCTTTGCTGGCGTTTTGGGCTTTTCTCATTCTCCTGCTGTTCGCCGTCGGCCGCCGAGAGCTGCTGTCGACGTCTGAAAGCGTGCGCCTCGAGCCTTTTCGCAATTTTTTCGTCGGCATCACCGGCGTCGCCGCCATGGTGCTGACCGCGCTCTTCTTCAGCGCTTTTGCCGGTGCTTTGATCGGTGTACCGCTGATAATTCTGGTGGTGGTTTTCGCCTTGGTGCTGCGCTTCTGGGGCATGGTCGCTGTTTTTCACGCCCTTGGAGATTGGATGTCCCGGCGTTTCGAGGTGCGTCCACCGTTGCCTTTGACCGCCGCCACTTATGGTCTCCTGATGTTGGGTGTGCTCAAGTTCCTACCGATGGTCGGCATCTGGACGTGGAGCGTCGCCACTTTTATCGGCGTCGGCGCCGCTTTGTCGACTAAGCTCGGCCGCCGGGAAGCCTGGTTCGGCGCGGCTTGAGATCGCCTTCAGTTTAGCGGCTGATTGTTCGGCATTAAGGTGTAGGCTTGCCTGCAAGAGCGCATAACACCAACTTCGAGCGCGGGTACGCCAGGGTCGCCGCACGCGTGGCATGTCGTCGAAGAAGCTCAGGTCGACTTGCCGCTCCCCGTGATCAGTTCAAGTGAGGTCTGGCGTCGCACGGTATCTTAGTAGTCTCTGAAAACTCTGAATATCTATAATTCGAATTCTCGGGAACTCTAAGTCATTGAGAACCCGAAAATGGCGATCTTCAGTCACTAAGGCTTGGACATTGCCAGCGACTGCACAATCGACGAATTTATTGTCATCAGGGTCTGCAGTAATCAATCCCCATCTATAGGAGGGGTGAACGTGTATGACGTTAGGGAGAAGAAGCAGAGTACGAATGGTATTCCTGGCGACAGCCGGATTGATTTTCTGACTGATAAATCTCTTCGTATTCGTTCAGGATGTCGTTACTGATCAGAAGCTCAAAACGAGCTTTTAGCAATTCGTCGAAAATCCAATGATACTTGGATCTTGAAGAGATTGAGACAAGAAGGACGTTGGTATCGAGAATGATCCGAGGCAGGACGTCACTCATAGAGCCAGGCGTCCATGTCCTCATCTGTCAACCCGCGCTCTTCCCAGGCAGAGTCTGCTCCCTGAATCGCTTTCTTACCGAAGTGTCGACCCAGCAAGAGGCGAACCTGGTGGAGCTCTTCGGTCGTCACATCGGTACTATAGAGTTTGAGCAACTCCAATTGTAGATTGGTCAGTGGCACCTTCGGCATTGCGGCAGCTGAACGGTTTGGCGGACTCATTTTCGGCGCTACCTATGAGTTTGTTGCGAATAGCAACGAACTCATAGGTCGGTGGGCTGGGCCAAAATTCGAGCTGCAAGCTCGAATTTTTGGGGCGCTAGCGTTGGTTCCCATCGTCCTATAGATGGTACCACGCCGTTTCTGGTCGGAGAGCTTGAGGAAGCTAGGGAATCGGTCCCGAACGGTGGAGCCGCTCTCCGCGGTTGACCGTCCGCCCGGGATTCCCTACCCTGAGGCGGTCACATCCTCAAAGGAGATTCTCACATGTCAGATATTCAGAAGATTGGTGTGGTCGGCGCGGGGACCATGGGGCATGGCATCGCGCAGGTCGCCGTACAGACCGGATTTGCGACCCGTCTCGTCGACATCGTGCCGGCAGCCCTGGAGCGCGGAATCGCCGGGGTGGAGAAGGGGTTGGGCAAGCTCGCGTCCAAAGGCAAGATCAGCGCGGAAGAGCAGACGGCAGCGCTAGAGCGCCTGGAGACGGGCAGCGAGCTGGCGGCGCTGGCGGACTGCGATCTGGTGGTCGAAGCGGTGGTCGAAAAGCTGGAGGTCAAGACCGCGGTGCTCAGCCAGCTGGACGAAGTCTGCCCGCAGGAGACGATCCTGGCGACCAACACCAGCTCGATCTCGATCACCCGACTGGCGGCGGCCACCGAGCGGCCCGAGAAAGTGATCGGCATGCACTTCATGAATCCGGTACCGCTGATGAAGTTGGTCGAGGTGATCCGTGGCCTGGCGACGGATCAGGCGACGTACGATGCGGTCGAATCCGCGTCTCGGCGCATGGGCAAAACCCCGGTCGAGGTACATGACGCGCCGGGCTTCGTGTCCAATCGGGTGCTGATGCCGATGATCAACGAGGCGATTTTCTGCCTCTACGAAGGCGTTGGCTCGGCGGAGGCGGTCGACGAGGTGATGAAGTTGGGCATGAACCATCCCATGGGCCCGCTGGCCCTGGCGGACCTGATCGGGCTCGACGTTTGCCTCGATATCCTGCGAGTGCTGCAGGACGGCTTCGGCGATCCCAAATATCGACCCTGTCCGCTGCTGGTCAAGATGGTCGACGCCGGTCGCCTGGGCCGCAAGTCGGGCCAAGGCTTCTACGACTACTCGCGTTAGTGCCGCCCTCGAAAGAGGGCATAGGCAACGGCTCCGGATCTGGTCCCCCCTCTCCCGGGAGGGCGGCTGGAAGGGTGGGAGAGGGGTCAGGGGGTGAGGGGTGCAGGAAGGGCGAGGCAGGCCTCGCCCCTACACCAGGTCGGTTCCTCTCCCGGGTGGGAGAGGGGTCAGGGGTGAGGGATCCCTTACTGCGGCAGATCGCCGCCCTCGGGCTCGGGCTCGTGGGCACCCTGCATGACCGGAGTCTCGATCGAAGTCGCAAGACGTTCGACGGGTGCGCCCTTAAGCTCGTGACGCATGGCCAGCAGATCGGTCGCCTGCGGAAAAAGATCTAGCGCCGCCTGGATTTGATAATCGCCTTTGGACATCACCTGATGGGAGGCTTCGATGCCGAACGCGGCATTGAAGAGGTCGGAGTGGACCTGGCGCTGGGCGAAGTCGCGAGCGTCCTCCTCGGCGAACAGCTCTTCGAGCTCTTCGGGGGTGACGACCTCGTTTTCGAGCAGCCATTCACGAAATTGATCGAGAAAGTCTTCCGGCGGTTGCCAGCTGCGGTCCGCGATCTCGGAACGACTGTGAAAGTCGACCGCGAACTCGAAGAATGCATTGTGGGCGAAAAGCCTCTGTAGCTCGATCGGACCCTCCGGCAGCTCGATGATCTCGTCCGGCGTGATGCCGCCGCCGCCGTACACCTTGCGGCCCAGATCGGTGGTGAACTCGGGACCATCGATCTGAACTTCCGGCGTGTCGTCTTCCTCTTCGCCGTCGTCGAAGCGATTGTAGTAGTCGTAATACGAGGTGTAGTCGCGCTGAATCAGACGACCCGATGGGGTGTAGTACTTGGCGGTGGTGAGCGCAATACCGGTGCCGTAGGAGAGGTTGTAGACGGTCTGCACCAGACCCTTGCCCCAGGTCGGCTCGCCGGCCACCAAGCCGACGTCGTGGTCCTGAATGGCGCCGGCAAGGATTTCTGCAGCGGAGGCGGTGCCGTTGTTGACCAACACCACCAGCGGGATGTCGAGCATCTCGCCGCCGTCTTCGGCCAGGAAAGTCTGATAGGAGTCGCCCAACCGGCCGCGGGTCTCGACGATGCGGCTCTTCTCTGGCACGAAGAACTTCGACACCGCGACCGTCTGATCGAGCAGGCCGCCGCCGTTGGATCGCAGATCGAGCAGCAGTTGCTGCATGCCTTCGCCCCTAAGCTTGTCGAGCGCGTCGGAGATCTCGCGAGTGGTCGAACGTGAGAAGTCGGTGAGCCGGATGTAGCCGATCTCAGGCGTCATCATGTAGGCATAACGCACCGTATTCTGCGGAATCTCGGCCCGGGTGATGGCAAGCTTGAGCGGCTCCTCGAGCCCCCGACGGGTGATATGGACGTTGACCTGAGTTCCCTTAGGGCCTTTGAGCCGGCGCACCGCTTCGTCGAGAGTCATGGTGCTGGTAGGCTCACCCTCGATGGTGCTGATGACGTCCCCCGCGCGCAGACCCAGGCGCCAAGCCGGAGTGCCTTCGATCGGGCTGATTACCGTCAGCTCGCCGCTGCGTTTCGAGACCAGGATGCCGAGGCCAAAAAAGCTGCCCTGCTGGCGCTCGCGCATGTTGTCGTAGGCTTCCGGGGTCAGGAAGCTAGTATGGGGATCGAGCGTCCGCAGCATGCCTTGGATCGAGGCATACACCAGATTCTTATAAGGCACGTCCGTACCGTAGTTTTCGTGCGCCAGGTCCAACAGCTCGGTGTAGAGCTGGATCTGGGCCTCCGACTCGTCGGAAAGGGCCAGGAGCTTTTCGCCAGCGACGGTCGCAAAGATTAGCGAGGCGGCAAAAAGAGCGATTGCGGTATTACGCCAGGGTTTGCTCATCATCGGAGTTTATCACTCCGCCGACCCATTGCCAGGGCGCCGGGTCCAGCGGTCACTTTCCGGGGCCAACTTGCGGGCCGATACCCGGCCGTCCAGGCTTCGCCAAACTTGACATGATCGCGCCACCACCGGATGATTGCCTCAAGATCGTGCCTCCGGGAGATACTGCATGTTTGGCCCCTTAGGCGTTCCAGAGCTCATCTTCATCTTCGTCCTCGCGCTCTTGATCTTCGGCCCCAGGAAGCTGCCGGAGATCGGGCGCACGATCGGCCGTGGGCTTGCCGAGTTTCGCAAAGCTTCGACCGATCTCAAGCGCTCGATCAATACTGAGATGATCGAGGAGGAAATGCGTCAGAGCGATCCCCGCCGGGTTCTGCGGGATGATCCTCCGGCCAAGGGCCAGCCGGACAAAGCTCAGCCGGACAAAGCTCCACCGGACGCCTCCAAAGCCGCTGACCCGGACCAAGCGTCGTCCGCATCGGAGGCGAAGCCATCGATCCCCACGGAGGCGCCGGCTGGCAGCATCGCGCGATCGACGTCACGCCCGGCGACGTCGGACACAGAACCCTCTGACGAAGCTCCGTCTGACGAAGCTCCGTCTGGCGAAGCTCCGTCCGGCGAAGCTCCGTCCGGCGATTCTCAAGCGGACGCGAAAGTACCGTGAGCGACCTGCAGCGCCTCAGCTCGCAGTCGGAAGAGCTCCCGCGCATGGGATTGCTCGACCACCTGGACGAGCTCCGCCGTCGCTTGGTCAAAGCGTTGATCGCTTTCGGCATCGCTTTTGTCCTCTGTTTTACTTTTTCCAAGCAGATCTACAGTTTTCTGGCGCAACCGATTCATACCGCGCTGGACGAGCTCGCCGAAGAGCAGCTGGAAGAGCGACAGCGGGCGGAGGCCGAGCGCCCTGCGGATGAGCAGCGGCCACTCGAGCGACCGGCATCGACGCGCCTGGTGTTTCTCGGCATCACGGATCCTTTCATCCTCTACATCAAGGTGGCAGCCTTGGCCGGGATCTTCTCGGCATCGCCGTTCATCCTCTATCAGTTCTGGGCATTCGTAGCGCCGGGGCTTTACAAACGCGAGAAGCGGCTGGCGGTGCCGTTCATCTTCTTCGGCTCGATGCTGTTTCTCGCTGGCGGCGCCTTCGGCTATTACGTGGCGTTCCCGTTCGCCGTCGAGTTTTTGCTAGCGGTCGGGCAGGAATTCCAGCCGACGATCACCATCACCAGCTACCTGAGCTTTCTGATGACGGTGATTCTCGGTCTGGGCGTGATGTTCGAGATGCCGACAATCATCTTTCTCTTAACCCGGCTTGGCGTGGTCACACCACGTTTCCTGATGCGTCATTTCCGTTGGGCCGTCCTGATCATTTTCCTGATCGCGGCGATCATCACGCCGACGCCCGACGTCATCAACCTATGTATTTTCGCGCTGCCGACGCTCGGTCTATATCTGGTCGGGGTCGGGGTCGCCTGGATGTTCGCGCCGGGCAAGAAAGACGCCCCCGAAGAAGGCCAGGCGCTAGCAGCTCGCGAATAACTCTCAAGGAGTTGTCAATGCTGATAAAACCCATGTCGTCCTCACACGGGTCGAGATCCCGCAGGTCGTCTTCCGGAGGTGCACTGTCTTCCGAAAGTGCACTGTCTTCCGGAGGCGCACTGTCTTCCAGAGGCGCACTGTTGTCTGGCGGAACACTGGGCCGTCTGGCGGCGGTCGCGCTCCTGCTGGTGCCAAGCTGGGGCGTCGCCGAGGCGGAGCGTCTCGGCGGTGACGTGGTGCCGACCTTTCAGGCGATCGACCTGGTGCTCGACGCCCAGGTGGACGATTACCGGGGCTCGGTCCGGATCGAGCTCGACGTCAAACGGCCGACGAATTCGTTCCGCTTCCACTCGGAAGGGCCGGAGCTTTCGCGGCTGGTACTCAAGGGCGAGAGTGGGGCAGTCGCCGCGCAACACGTCGCCGAGACCGAAGAGATCGTTCGTGTCGAAACCGAGGCGCCGCTCCCCCCCGGCAAGTATGAGCTCGAGATCGATTTCACCAACGCCTATGACACCCAGGCGATCGGCCTCTATCGCATGGAACAGGACGGTGTTGGGTATCTCTTCACCCAATTCCAGGCCGATGATGCCCGCGAGGCTTTTCCATGCTGGGACGAGCCCGAATTCAAGATTCCTTATCAGATGACCCTCAGCGTGCCCGAGGCCCATTTGGCGGTGACCAACACGCCGATCGAAGAGTCGTCGGTGGCGGATGGCTGGCGCAAGATCAAGTTCCAACAGACCAAGCCGCTACCGAGTTACCTGCTGGCGATCGCGGCCGGTCCGCTCGAGACGGTCGTCATGCCCGATTTAGGGGTGCCGGGACGCATCGTGACGGTGCGCGGCCAGAGCCATTTGGCGGGTCTTGCCGTCGAGATGACGCCGCCGATCTTAAAGGCGCTCGAGGCTTATTTCGACAGCCCTTATCCTTACGCCAAGCTCGATTTTCTGGCCTTGCCAGAGTTTTGGCCGGGGGCGATGGAGAATGCTGGCGCCGTCACCTATGCCGATCGCATCCTATTGGCCGATCCCAAGTCCGCCTCGGTCAGTCAGCGGCGGACGATGGCGCGGGTGATCGCGCACGAGTTGGCCCACATGTGGTTTGGCGACTTGGTCACCATGACCTGGTGGGATGATCTATGGCTCAATGAGTCCTTTGCCACCTGGATGGCAGACAAGATCGTCGGCGAGGTCTTTCCGCAGTTCGGGTCTGCGGTCGCCGCGGCTCAGAGTAGTCAGAACATTCTGATGCAGGACGCGCGGGCGACCACCGTGGCGATCCGTCAACCGGTCGTTTCCGTCAAAGACATCTTAGGCAACGTCGGGCTGGCGTATCAGAAAGGTCAGACTGTGCTCGGCATGTTCGAGCAGTACATGGGGTCTGAGGCCTTTCGACGCGGAGTGGTCGATTACATCAACGCCCATGCCTGGGGCAGCGCCGAAGCTTCGGACCTCTGGCAAGCGCTGGACGTCGCGGCGGGTGAGCGACCAGTTTCCGCGGCGATGGCGACCTTCCTCGATCAACCGGGCTTCCCGTTGATCGACGTCGAGGCCGTCGGCGACGGCAAAGTCAAGCTTCAACAGGTCCGCTTTCGCAACCATGGCTCTCAGTCGCCGGACTTGTCCTGGCAGATCCCGGTCTCGTTGAAGGTGCCGGGCGGAGACGGAACCACGACTCACACGGTGTTGCTCGACGGCCCGTCCAAGATCGTCGATCTGGGCAGTTCCCCAGCCTGGATCTTTCCCCACGCCGGTGCCCATGGCTACTACCACTGGCGTTTGCCGACGGATCAACTGCTGGCCTTGGCAGAAAAAGCCAGCGTCGTACTGAGCCCCCGCGAACGGGTCGGGCTGATCGGCAACGTCTCCGCCTTGCTCACCGCGGGTTCGATCCCAGGCGGGGATTATCTGGCCGTGTTAGGCAAGCTGGCGGGTGATCCGGATCCGTTGGTGGTGCGTTCGGTGCTCAGTGCTTTGGGCACGGTCAAGCTGGCGTTTGTGCCCGCCCAACTCGAGGAGCCTTTCGCCGACTACTTGCGCCGCACCCTGGGGCCAGCCATCGAGCGTTTCGGGCTGGAGAAAAATCCTGGTGAAGCGGAGGCGGTAGCTCTGATGCGGCCCAATCTTTATACCTGGCTCGGTCGTGAAGGGCAGGATCAGACCGTCCTCGAGGCCGCTCGCTCCTTGGCTCGCGCCCACATGGAGGGCACCAAGGCCGATCCTTCGTTGATCGGCGTTGCCTTGCAGCTAGCGGCGATCGGTGGTGATCGAGCGCTCTTCGACGACTATAAAAAGAGGATGGAGAACGCGGTAACGCCGTCTGAGCGGCGGCACTATCTGGGGGCCCTCGGTGCCTTTAAGAATCCCGAGCTGCGTCAAGCGGCGCTCGATTACACCCTCGGCGGGAAGCTGCGCGCCAATGAGCTCTTTGGCCCGGCCCAAGGGATGGGCAACGATGAAGCAGGTCGCGAGCTGATTTATCGTTGGATGACCGAAAACTATAGCGCTCTCACCCAGCGGATGCCGCCAAGTTTTGCCAGCTTCATGCCGTTCTTCGCCAGCGGCTGTTCGGCTGAGCGACTGGCGCACGCCGAGGAATTCTTCGCTCAGCCCGAGCATCGGGTGGAAGGCACTGGCAAGCAGCTGGCCAAGGTCGCCGAAGCGATTCGCGACTGTGTGGCACTGCGCGAGCGGGAAGGTGAGACGGTGGCGCGGTATCTGAAGCAAGGGGCGGAGTAGGCGATCGGCTCGCGGATGCAGTCGCAGCAAGAGCGAGTCGCCGACGCGGCAGCAGCGGACGCGTCGGCGCTCAACGCCGCGGATCTGGTTCGCCGGATCCGTGCGGGCGAGGTGGCCGCCGAGCACGAGATGGTCGAGCGCTACTCTCGCGGCGTCCGTTTCCTGCTGCTCGAACTGACCCGAGATCCGTCCCAGGCCGACGACCTTCATCAGGAGACTTTCCGCCTGGTGCTCGAGAAGGTGCGGGGCGGGGAGCTGCGAGAGCCCGACAAGCTGGCAGCATTCATCCGTCAGTTGGCGCGCAACCTCTTCATCGGCGAGTACCGTCAGGCGGTGAAGCGGCCGACGGTGAGCGGCGATCAGGCGCTCGCCGGGTCGTTCGACCCGACCCCGGATCCCCAGAAGCGGCTGCTCGACCGCGAGAACGCCGCGATTGTGCGTCGCCTGCTCGCCGAGTTGGAGCCGGCGCGCGATCGGGAAATCCTGCTGCGCCTCTTCGTCGCCGAGCACTCGAAGGATGAAATCTGTGCGGATTTAGGGCTGTCGAGCCTGCACTTCAACCGGGTCCTGCACCGCGCCCGCCAGCGGCTCAAGAATCTCCTGGTGCGTCACGACAAGCGGCAGAACCTACCGGCGGGCCTCAGCTTCCTGATCTTGGTTCTTGCGCTCCGAGGAGGGGGTGCGGGTACTACCTCCTGGACGTCGGAGTCGGCAGGCCGCGAATCGGATAGGAGAGACTTTCGAAGTTCATCTGAGATAGGAGGCGCTGCGCTTCACTCTAGGAGTGAGGACCCACCGACGCTGGACGCGTGGTCAAGCCAAGGAGACGGGTCGTGGATCATGTAAAGATCGAAGACGACAACCTCATCGAGCGCTACCTGCTGGGGCAGCTGGCCACAGCAGACACAGCTCGATTCGAGGAACACTACCTGGATTGCCCGCAATGTTTGGAAAAGCTCGAACTCAGTCGACGGCTTCGCGACGGCCTCAAGGAGGTCGCGGCCGAAGAGGGCAAACAGCTCGCCCAGACGACCTTGCTGGTTTGGCTGCTGCGGCGTGGGCCGTGGTTTCAGAGCGGGCTCTTGGTGGCGCTTTTGGCGTTGATGATCTGGCCCTGGGGCGTCTTGGCGCCTCGGGTGTCGCGCCTCTCCAGCGAGTCCGAACATCTCGCCGGCGAGCTGGCCACGGCTCTTTCTCCCCAGGTCCGAACGCCCGTCTATTCCCTGAGCCCGGAACGATCCGGACCCGGGGAAGAGCCGAGCACTCGGATCACGCTCCGACCCTCGCCCGAGTGGGTGGTTCTCGAGTTGCAGCTACCCCCTGTCGAGACTCTCTCGCCCGACTCGGTGACCTATCAGGTCCGCCTCTTGGGTGCCGATGTCGAGATGCTCTGGCAGAGTGGGTCGCTCGAGCCCGACGCTTCGGGTCGAGTGGCGTTCAGCGTCCACTCGAGCTGGTTCGAAGCGGCAGATTACACCATCGAGCTCGATGCTCTTCCGGGAGGTGGAGTATCGACAGCTAGTGCGCGGTTTGCTTTTCGCGTGCAGCGCGAGGAGTGAGCTGTCGGCTAGCGATTGCAAATGAGAAGGAGCTGATCTGATGTCTAAGAAACCGTTACCTCTGGAAGGAAACTGGCAGATATCGAATTCACATAATGTTGCGTCTTTTGTTCTTCCTAAAAAGAGAAAGTTGCAGATTAGATCGTCAGGTGGGAAGTATGTCATCCGGGGTCCGCAAGCCAATCTGACATGGGGCATCCACTTCGTCAGTTCAGACTTCAATGCCATTTGGGGGAAGCTCGGCACCTCGGCAGGAGATCAATTCGGTTTTCTGATTGGTATTGGCGGGCGTGACACGGGAACCAGGCACTTCAAGCCGGGGGTCCACGGGCTTCTTTATCCGTCTGTCGGAGGCAGTTCCGGCAAGCCGGGTGAGGGCCAGGATCCTGGGACCTGGGAGGCCGACGAAGATGACGGCGACCCAGACTCCGTCTGCCAAGGGTGAGGGAGGGTCACCTCGGCTGCACGAATCCACCCCACGAGGCTTCGGTCCCACAGCGCTGCAGATTGGGCAAGACTTGTTTCTCTCCTGATCTGCGTAGCCCTATGGTGGGTCGCTGAGGCTGAAACGGCGGAGCCCGAGCGGCTACCGCCGCCTGGGGTAACCCTCGAGCTGCGGCTGGCGGCTGGCGAGATCCATCGCTACGCCTTGCGGCCGGGCGAAACGCTGTGGGTTACCGTCGTCCAAGACGGCATCGACGTCGCGCTCTCGATCGTCGGACCTGAGGGCGAGGACTTACTCACCGTGGATAGCCCGGGGGGGCTGTGGGGGGAGGAGTGGCTTCTTCAGCGTGAGCCTGCCTCGATCGGTTCTGTGTTGGAGATTCGGGCTCTCGATTCTGTTGGCGCTCCCGGTCGCTACCGACTGAGTGTCGAATCGCGCGATCCATCGGACTCTGGAAATCTTCGGCGGGCGACCGAATGGGCTTTGACAGAAGCCGCCCGACTCGTGGTCGTCGGGACTCTGCAGAGCCGACGCCAGGCTGTCGATAATTACCAACAAGCTCTCACTGGCTGGCAGAAGCTGGCAAGAGAAGCCGAGGCAGCGCGCACCTCCTTTCTGCTAGGCATGCTTCATCGGCGGCTCGACGAGCCTTTGGAAGCGCTGCCCTGGCTGCGTCAGGCCCTCGCGAGCTGGCGTGGCCTGGGCGATCGCCAGGGGCAGGCTCAGGCCAGGATGGAGCTCGCCTCGACCGCCCGCAGGCTGGGCCAGAACCAGAACGTTGAGGTGAGTTACCAACAGGCCTTGAGCCTGTGGCGGGATCTTGGAGATCTCCACGGTCAAGCCTGGACCCTCAACTATCTCGGGCTGATTCGGGCCCGAGAGGCGCCGCGCCAGGCGGTAGACGCCTATGCTCAATCCTTGACGTTGTTTCGCCAGATCGGCGACTCGTTGCAGGAAGGAGTGGTGCTCAACAATCTCGGCGGCATTCACGATTTGCTCGGGGAGCCAGGCCAGGCCTTGGAACACTTTCGTGAGGCTCTCGACATCCACCAGCGGCTGGCGAACCAAAAGCAGGAAGCCGCGGTCTGGAACAACATCGCCTCCGTCCATCGCCGGATGGGCCGCCTGCAAGAGGCCCTGAGCGGCTACCAGACTTCGCTCGACGTCCGCCGGCAGCTCGGCGATCTGCGGGGGCAGGGGCGGGTGCTCAACAACATCGGCCTGACCTGGCTCTCCCTCGGCGAAGCGTCTCGAGCACTGAACGCTTTGCGCCAGGCTCTCCAGCTGCGCCGCGAGGCCGAGGACCGGCGTGGCGAAGCGATCACACTGCAGAATCTGGGTCTGGTCCAGGCAGAACTCGACGCCTGGGAGGTGGCCACGGACCATTGGCAGCAGGCTCTCGCTTTGCGGCGAGTGCTCGGTGATCGGGCCGGTGAGGTGACGAGTCTTATGTCTTTAGGGCGGGCGGCAAGTCGCCTGGATCATTCGGTCGCCGCTCGGCAGTATCTAGAGGACGCCCTGGCGATCCTAGACGATCTGGGCAATCCCTGGCGTCAGGCCCGGGCTTTGGAAGTCCTGGGCCGGATTCTGATCGCCGCTGGTGAGGCCGAAGACGCGGTGACGAACCTCAAGCGTTCGGTTTCGCTTTTCCGTGCGATCGGTGATGAGATCGGTGAAGGCAGTTCCTTGCTAGCGCTGGCCCAAGCCGAGCGAGCAGCAAGACCGGTGGCAGGCAGCCCTGACAGTCATCTTCAGGTGGCTTATGCCCACGCGATCCAGGCCCTCGATCTGCTCGAGACCGTGCGTGCGGACGTCGCTAATCTGGGGTTGAGGACTTCGTTCTTCTCACGCCACGGCGATGCCTTTGAGGTCGCTGTCGATCTTGCCATGGAGCTTCATCGCCTGAATCCGGAGGACGATTGGGCGGCGAGAGCTTTCGAGATTAGCGAGCGAGCCCGAGCCCGCAGCTTTCTCGATCTCTTGCAGGATTCCAGTGCGGGTCTGTGGCGAGGAGCCGATCCCACGTTCCTGGCGCGTCAGCAGGTGCTGCTCGATCGGCTGAACGCCAAGGTCGCTCGTCGGCGACGCCATCTCGAACGTCAGGGGCCATCCGAGGAGAGCCGGCAACTGGCCCGTGAGATCGCAGAGGTACAGGCACAGCTCGAAGGCGTCGAAGATCAGATTCGGCGCCAGAGCCCGGCCTGGGACGCTCGAGTCCAATCTCGGCCTCTGGCCGCCCGGGCGATTCAGCAGCTGCTCGATCCGGACGTGACGTTGCTCGTGGTTTCCCTGGGCGACACGCGAAGTTTTCTCTGGGGAGTCACCGAAGATCGCCTGGAGGCTTTCGAGCTGCCCCGGCGAGAGGTCGTCGAGAGGGCGGCGCGGGAAGTTTATGAGGGGTTTCGCATCCACGATCCGCGCTCTCAACGGGTCGACGCCGAAGCGGCGGCGCGGCTGAGCGAGATGCTTTTGGGGCCGGTGGCGCATCGGTTGAACGACCAGCGTTTGGCAATTGTCGCTGACGGTGCTCTCCACTACCTGCCTTTCGCGGCTCTGCCGAACCCGACCGAGCCCTCTCGGCCTCTGTTGGTGGATCATGAGATCGTCTCCCTACCGTCAGCGTCGATCCTGGCGGTCCAGCGTCAGACCCTGGCCGGTCGGCCGACGGCACCGAAGGCGTTGGCCGTTCTGGCGGATCCGGTGTTCGATGCCTCCGACTCCCGCTTGAAGGCGTCAGTTTTCCCTGCCGAACCGACATCGGGTGTGGCGTCACCGATGCGTGATGCGGGAGGCTCGATGGCGGTCGATCGCCCGGCAGAAGATTTTCGTCTGGAGCGCTTGGCGTGGAGTCGATGGGAAGCCGAAGCCATCGCCGCTTATGTCGGTGAGGGGCAGGCTCACCTTGCGCTCGGTTTCGACGCCGGTTTGCAGGCCGTCCGCGAGGGCAGGCTGAGCGGCTATCGCGTCGTCCACTTCGCGACCCACGGCATCGTCGACGGCGAGCATCCGGAGCTGTCAGCCTTGGTCCTATCGCGTTTCGAGGCGAACGGCGATCCGCGCGAAGGATTCTTGCGCCTGCCCGAGATCTACCACCTCGAGCTCGCCGCCGAATTGGTGGTGCTCTCCGGCTGCCGCACTGCCCTCGGGCAAGAGATCCGAGGGGAGGGGTTGGTCGGTTTGACTCGTGGCTTTTTTGCCGCCGGGGCGAGGCGTTTGGTGGCGAGCCTGTGGCGGGTGCAGGATCGTTCCGCGGCCGAGCTGATGGATCGTTTCTATCGTCGCCTGCTTCGAGAGGAGGACGGAATGTGTCCGTCGGCGGCACTGCGGGCAGCACAGCTCGAACTGATGCACGAGCCGGGTTATCGCGATCCCTATCACTGGGCAGCGTTCGCGGCTTACGGCGACTGGCGCTGAGGCGGGCGACGCAGGCGTCGCCCCTACCCCGGACAACGCAGGCGTCACCTACGCCAAACGACACTCCCACATATTTTCACTTTCCCTGAGATAGGTCGACGTTGTCTTCACTAAGTCAATGAAGGCAGCCACCCAGCAGGTTTCATAAGTTTCCTCGAGGTGTCTGTCGGTCGTCTTTTGACGCTTACGCCGCGCCCGTGACGGCCGCATGGGCGTTCGGAGTGAGCACACCATGACCCGGGCTCGCGATCCGACTTCTCGAGCCCGAACCCATTGACAGGAGATCCCAAAATGTCCGATCAAAACGTAGGCCTCTTCCCCGCTTGCTTCGAAGTTTCTCGAAATATCCCAGGCGGTGAAACCGCGACCTTCAAATGGCTGGTGAACGTCGTGACTCGGACGGTCAGCGGGTCCGGCCATTTGACTCAAGCGATCAACCCGCCGACCGACATCACGGTCGAAATGACCGGGCACTACATCGAAGACCCGGACGGTGGCATCGTGGTTCACGCGGCGGGCTCTATGCCCGGAGCTTCGATTCAGGTGGTTTTGAGGCTCAAGAGCTGGGGTGGCTCGGGAGAGGCGAATTCGCTCCGCTGGCTCGCTAACAATCAATACTTCTCGGATGAGGATGTTCCGGCGAAGTCGATCAACTGCTTTGACTGACGTCTGGCGGACTGAGGTCTGATGGAGGAGGCGCGGAGGCTGTCGATGGCAGCCTCCGCATTTTTTTCGACCGCTCTCGCGAGATCTTGCCTGACGTCAAAAAGTTGTAACCACGGCGATCGGTAGAGAACTTGGTATTCTTGCTAGCGTACACAGGTGCGAAAGGAGTCCTGATCATGAGAAGAGCAGTCCTGTTGAGCGCAATGCTGGTCTGGCCCGCGATGAGTAGTCTGGCATTCGAGACCGGCCCGGAGGTCGGCGAGCGCATTCCGACATTTGAGGTTAAGGATCAAGCCGGCCAGCCGCGCACTTTCGAGGACTTGAAAGGCCCGGAAGGCTTGCTGCTGCTCTTTCATCGCAGTGCCGACTGGTGACACCACTGCAAGGGCCAGCTCGTGGAGCTGGAGAGTCAGCTTGCAGATTATCAGCGTCAGGGTCTCCACGTGGCGGCGGCGAGCTACGACTCGGTGGCCATCCTCAAGACCTTCGGAGAGCGTGCCGGCATCAGCTTTCCACTCCTGGCGGATCCGGATTACAAGATGATCGAGGCGTTCGGCATCATCAATCAGGAGGTCTCCAAAGAGGCCGACTATTATGGCTTTCCTTATGCCGGCTACTATCTGATCGACGCTGACGGCGTGGTCACCGCCAAGTTCTTTAATGAACCGAATAACGATCGAACGACCGCCGCCAGTATCTTGATTCGTGAGCTCGGTGGAGTGGGGGGTCGGCAGGGCGAAGCTGAGACCGATCATTTGACGCTGCGTTGGTCCACCAGTAATTCGACCCTACGTCCGGGGCAGCGCGGTCTGCTGGTGCTCGAAGTCGAGCTCAAAGAGGGCATGTATGTCTACGCTCCGAACGTCGAGGGAGGCTACATCCCGATCGACTGGAGCATGGCCAGTAGCGACGGCTCAGAGGTAGAAGACGCGGCGTATCCACCGTCGATCATCAAGCATCTGCCGGCCATCAACGAGACCGTGCCGGTTTACCAAAAGGGCTTGCGGGTCGTGCGAGACGTCTACCTCGGAGGTGGGCGCGAGTTACCCGAAGCACTCGAGGGTGAAACGGAGCTGGTGCTTGAAGGCGGCTTCAAATACCAGGCCTGCGACGCCAAGGTCTGCTATCGGCCGGTGACGATTCCACTCAAATGGGCTTTCGGCCTCGAAGCCCATGATCGGGAGCGGGTGCCGGAGGAGATCCGGCGTGGTGCGAGCTAGTTGACGTCCCGAATGGTGCGAGTCGGTCCGCCTGGAGTCTGGCTGAGTGAGGACGGCCGAGGACTGTTTGAGCGACTCTTGCGTCGGGCCTCTCGCAAGCCTTGGCAGATGAACAGTTGACCCAGTCTCGCAGGACCTCAGGCGAGTTCCGCAGGCCGCCCGCAGCCAGCCAGACTCCAGGCATGGCGGCGTGGCGAGTCGGTCCGCCTGGAGTCTGGCTGAGTGAGGTTCAGGGAATGGTCATCGACCAGGCAGTGGTGTCGCCACTTTCGAAGCCGTCGGCAAAGATGTCGGTGGAAAAAGTGACTTGCCAGGTCCGCTGGCTGTTGAGCGCTTCATTCGCCATCTCCGGGTGGACCTTGGGCGTCGGATCCGAGACCCGGATTTCGATCTCGTAGGTCTCCGCATCGGGGGGATCGAATTCGAAGGTCGGACCGTTCTCGCCCTGTTCGACGCCATCAACCCACCAGCTGACCTCGAGGGTGCCGCCGACGGGGGTCAGCAGGTCGACCGAGAGCACGATCGGCCCTTCATGGACCACCGGCCCTGGGGGCGGATCCTCGGACCCCGGCTCGATCGGGTCGATGCCGCTGCTGGGCGTGCCCCAACCTCCCTGATAGAGCCTCAGGATGTAGCTTTGACCGCAGACCTCGCCGAACGGCACCCCCAGAAAGTGCATCAGGCATTCGGTGTCGCGGGGGCGATACATGCCCTCGGCCAAGTAGCGTGCGCCTTCGAAAAGCCCGACGTCGTCGGCGTGGGAGCCTCCTTCCGGGGTCGGAATCGGGGTGCCGGGCTCGATCCACGGCTCCCATTTGATCAGGCTTCGAATCGTCTCGTCGGTGACGTTGGCCTCGCACGGCGGTGCGGTGAGGTCGCTACAGGGCGGGAATCCGGGGTTGGGGGTGTCGTATTCATCCGCCAGGCGGGTGAAGGAATGTCCGTACTCATGGCGCGCGATATCGACCGCCAACGGATGGGTCGAGCTCACCGGCGGAAAACCACCGGAACCGCCGTAGGTGTCGTCGTTGAGCAACATCAGGATGTGATCCCAGTCGGGCACGGAGGAGGCCGCGGCCAGGGCGGCGGCGGTGTTGACCACCGCCAGGCGGTGGATGTTGAAGGCGCAGTAACGGCCGTCGAAAGCGGTATCGACGTAAGTGCCGGCCAAGGGATCGTTGATTGCCGTCGGGTCCGAGCAGCAGGTTCGATCGTCACCGACGCAGCTCGGGTCATAGGGGGGATGATCGGCGCCTGCCTCGGGAGACGCGGTGAATAGCGTCAGGATGTTGACGAAGTTGGCGTAGTCGTCGTAGGGCGAAACGTTGAGAAAGTTGTCCGCCAGGTCCGCGGAGTCGAGGTTGAAGTCGGCTTGGGAAGTGTAGCCGTCGCCCATGATCAGCAGATCGACGCGGTTCGCGGGATCACCGCTGCCCCTGAGAGTCTCGACTCGTGGCTGGAAGCCGAGCTGAGCCAGAGGTAGTTGATCGGCATCGCGAGCCACCGCGTCCAGGTCGAAAGTCGAGCGCGCTTCGCCTTCGAGCACCAACTGAGCGCCCGGGAGATTCGGCACCCGCACCACGAAGGGGCGCCGCTCTAACCGCGCATGGGTGGCTTCGATATGGTGACCACCGCCTTCTCGCTCGGCCCCGTGAAATTCGCCCCGGCGCCAGGATTCGACATGGGTCACGTGGCGAAACAGGCCATCGCCGGCGGCATTCTCCAGCCTCACGGTCAGGGGTTCCGTCGTCCCGTGGGCCGACTGCAAGGCGTGCGTCATCTGATCCTCGGTCAGAGACTCCGGTGCGCGATCGAGCTCGACGACGCGATGAAAGAGAGGCTTCGCGACGCCGTCCGCATCGAGCTCAAAGACCAGATAGTGGGTCGAAGAGCTGCTGGCGGCCAAGGACGGCTGGGAGCCCCAAAAAATCAAAGCCATGGGCAGAACACGAGCTGCTAGACGAAGCCTCGGCAACATGATGACCTCCTTGAAGGAATAGATGAGATGGATTGGCCTCTGACTATAGGCTTTCGTGGCGATCCAGGATCGCCGGTGTGATGAGATGAGATGTCTACTGGACAGGAAGGGTCTCTGTAGGGTCCGGAATCGGAGTCTCTGAAGGCTCTTCGGCGTCTCCCCCTTCGCTGCTTGTGTCCTCGCCGTTCACTTCCCGGTCTTCTTGGCGGGTCTCTTCGCTTTCGCTTTCCGGGATCTGACTTTCGATAAATTTCCGAATCACCTGATTGAGGACCGGCAGCGGCACCGAACCGTTGGCGAGCACGGCGTCATGAAAAGCGCGGAGATCGAAATGCTCCCCCAGGGTCTTCTCAGCCTCTAGGCGCAGAGCTTTGATTTTCAGCTCGCCAATCTTGTAGGCCAGGGCCTGGCCGGGCCACGAGATGTAGCGATCCGTTTCGGTCCGGACTTCGTGCAAGGAAAGGGCAGTGTTCGCGGCCATGTAGTCCATCGCCTGCTGACGGGTCCAGCCTTTGGCGTGAAGGCCGGTGTCGACCACCAGGCGACAGGCGCGCCACATTTCATAGGTCAAGCGGCCGAAGTTGGCGTAAGGGCCTTCATAGAGGCCGGCTTCGAGGCCGAGCCATTCGGCGTATAAAGCCCAACCCTCGCCGAAAGCCGAGAGATAGGTGTGGCGCCGAAAGTCCGGCAAGTTTTCGAGCTCCTGAGCGAGCGAGATTTGCAGGTGATGACCAGGCATCGCCTCGTGCAGAGTCAAAGCCGGCAGCACGTAGAGCGGTCGAGTTTCAAGCGCATAGGTGTTGACCAGATAGGTCCCGGCGCGCGTGCCGCCGGCTGGAGCGCTGACGTAGCGGCCGCCGGTGTATTTGGGCGCCAGGTGGTCGGGCACCGGCGCGACGCCATAGGGCAATCTCGGTAAGGTCTTGAATAAAGACGGCAGTGTCGCATCCGCCCGCTTGGCGAGGTAGGAGGCTTCTTTGAGCAACTGTTCCGGAGTTTGGGCGTAGAACTGCGGGTCGGTGCGCAGGAATTCTAAGAACGCCGCGAAATCCCCTTCGAAGTTGACCGCTTCGATGATCTTCATCATCTCGGATCGAATGCGTTCGACCTCGAGCAGGCCGAGGTGGTGGACTTCTTCGGCACTGATTTCCTCAGTGGTGAAGTAGCGAATGCGCTGGGCGTAATAGGCCTCACCGTCCGGCAGCTCCGAGGCGCCCAAGGTGTCGCGAGCCCCGGGGATGTATTCGTCGGTCATGAACTCCAAGAACTGACGATAGCCAGGGACCACGCCGGCCAGAATCGCTTGCTCACCGGTCAGGCGCAGACGCTCGCGCTCCCCTTGGGGCACGCCGGTGGCAAAGCTTTCGAACGGTCGATAGAAGAGGCTCTGCTTCGGATCGTCGACGACGTGAGACTCGATGGTCACCTCGTAGCCCTCGAGCACGATCTTGGGCAAGGTCATGCCACGACTCAAGGCCCTGCGCATCAACTCGATGTGTTGCGCGACATAAGCGGGAAAGGCGAGGAGTCGGGCGAGATAATTCTCATAGTCGGAAACGCTGATGAAGCGCATGGCGTTCGGCAAGCTGGCAAAGCCGATGTGAAAGCCATCGTCGACCGTCAGCGGGATCAGGTAGTTGCCGAATTCGAACTCTTCGATCAGGCCGGTGAGTTGATGGGCGAAAAGGTCAGCGCTGATCCGATCTTCGTCGTTGAGTTGGGTTCGGTCGATCTGCTCCAGCTCGTCGAGAAAGCCTCGCCAGGCTTTCGTCCGGCGCTCGAAATCCTCGACCGTCACTTGTGGCAGCAAGAAATCGAAGTCATGGCGACCGACGTAGGTCGCCATCAGCGGGTCTTCACGAGTTCGGAAGTCCCATTCGCGAGCGAAGAGATCGTGCAATCGGGAAGCCTCGTCGGGGGATGGAGTTTGCCCCTCCATCACGTTGGCCTGCAGGAGGAGAAGGATGAGAAGGCTGATGGCTCGCATAAGGCTCCTGAACGATGGAGAGCGGGTCGATAGGAGAGGTCGATGAACAGCAGATCGATGAACAGCAGATCGCTGGATCAGCGGTGGCCGTCGTGGAAAACGGCCACCAGGTAGCCGACGCCGAAGGGATGTTCGTAGGAGAGGACCTGGTGGTTGCGCGGCCGGTAATCGATCGCGGCGGCGACGATTTGGGATGAGTCGGCGGCGTCTTCTGCCGCCAGCTCGCGCAGCTCCGGGTCGATCCGACCGATTTCGTCGAGCCGGCCGTCCCGGACGAGGCCGGTCAAGGCGTGGTCGAACTCGACCGCTCGCGGATGGTAGCCGGCCGGCGCGTCGGGCTTGATTTTGTGGCTCATGTCGCCGCTGGCGATCAACGCCGCACGACCTTCGAGTGGCTCGATGGCCTCAGCCAAGGCGTGGCCGAAGGTCTCCATGGCTTGGGGTGTCGCGGGCCACGGCAGCGACGCGATGCAGGTCGGGCCGCGCCATCCGGCCTCGACCAAGAACCAGAGGGGGACCACCGCGCCGTGATCCAAGGGCTCAGGCGAGATCGACCAGGTGGCCAAACCTCGAGCTCCGCCAGTGCGGGTCAGGGCTTCGATCATCTCTGAGTCGTTGGGTAGGTTGACGGCCGAGCTCGGAGCGCCGAATTTCCCCAGGTCGCCGACCAGCCGGTCGCCACCCCACAGCCCGAAAGCGTGGCCCTGTCGCGGCGAGTGTGGAGACACCAGGAACAGTCGGTCGGGTCGGGAATCGACCAGACGTCGCGCCAGCTCACGGCAGCCGTCAAGCGTCGGGCGACAGTCGTCCAGGCGCTCGCGCCCGACCTCGGGCACGACGATCGGGGGATGGGGCAGCAGGCCGCAGAAGGCAGGATGGAGAGTCGTCATGGACTATCCTCAGAGGCTACATTCCCTCAGACCGTGAGGCCAAGGGACGTTGCGATCTCAGCCGGATCGATAGAGCAAATTGCCAAGCTCGAAAGCCAGATGTCGTGAATAAGACTGCAGACCCTCTCGGAAGCTCTCCTCCGGCGTCAGCTCACCCTGGGACAACAGGGCGCCAAGTGTCTTATTGAGGCCTCGGACCTGAGTCAGTCGTTTCGATAAGTTTCCAAAGCTTTGGCGTTCCAGCAACAGCTCGAGGGCCGTTTCCAAGCATATGATCCGACCTTGTAGACGCGTCTTTAGATCGTCGATCTCATCAGCCATTTTCAGGGCGAGGCAAGCACGCTTATCACCTGTAGCAATCAATGATCCAGGGGTCTCAGCAGCAATCGCGAAAAGCTCTGCCTCACCGGGGTCGATGCCTCTGATCGTGGCGAGCTTAGGGAAGAACAAACCTGTGGGTCTTTCAGAAACGGGCTTGATCTGCTCACACCACGCAAGAGCCTTCTCTCGCATTCCTGCTGGGTACTTCTTTGACATCTTCTTCCCTCGTCTCAGCATGTGAGGCAGCGGCTCCAGGCGTCGAACGTTCGACAGCTCGAAATCAGCTGCGGCAGTTCAGGGACCAGGTTGGCTCCCGCAAGAAGCACGAAGATGTCGCTGTCAAGAAAGAAGAGGCCTGGTTTTCGCAACGCATGGCTCCCGAGGCTCAGTCAGCCGTCAGAGCGTGCAGGAATCTCTCCTCGGCTTCGGGCAGCTCGACTTCTGACAGATACTCGGCCATGTACTCTGCCACTCGATTTCTCCCACCGGTGTCGAGCCCGAGCAGTTTGAGTGCCTCCTGAGCCACGGCCCAACGATTATTTGATCTCGCATAGATAGGGGCGTAGGCGCCAGGATCAACGCCGTATTCGGGCCCCTTCCCTGCTACGGTCAATGCAAGTGAATGTGCCTTCAGTCTCAAGTCCTTGATTTTTGGCTCCGCGAAGCCAGACAGAATTTCGCATGCGAATTGGTCTGCTTTACGCTCGTCATCGCTATGAACGGCGCTATCGATCTTGACGTCGAACCACGCACCTGTGTCTGTGCGGACATGTCCTAACATGATGTGGCCCAACTCATGTGCGACATAGAAAGCCAGCCAAGGGGGGCTGTCGCGTCGAGAAGCGAGAACGATCACTGGGTGTCCATTGGCGAAAGCAGCCATGCCATCAAATCGCTTGCCAGGCATTCGATTGAGCCGCAGTACAGGAATACCTGTGTCCCAGCAGAACTTCAGCAGCGAATCCAGATCGACGTATCGGCTCTCTCGAAGTATGGCGTCACGAATCTCGCGGGCACTCCTGCGTCTTAAAGGCGGTAAGTTGGAATCCATGGCCCAGACAAAGGATGCTGCCATGCTCATCGCAACTGCTGCTGAAGCCCTGATCCTGTCGTCGACTTCAGCTTCGTTCTTGTAGCGTTTGAAGCGGACGCCTGCCATGCGAGGAGGTGACAATGTCTGCGTCTTGTCTTGAAGTTCTTCCATGTCGAATCCAAGATGCTTCGCAATGTAGGCTTCCGCAAGAGCACGATTCGCTTCCACGTCCGCCAGGCGATCTTCCCACCATTCCGGTAGTACACACGACTTCACAAAGGGCCAGCTGAAGCCCTTCTCACTCAGACGTTGAGCTAAATCGCGAACGCTTTCCCGATAAGCGATGATCGTGTCTCCCAGATAGCAGTCGGTATCGAGCTGCAAGCTCTGATGCCCATACTAGCAGGTGGGGTTGCCGGGCCGAAGCCGACTCATATGTATGTCCTCCAGGCGACCTCGGGAAGTCGGGGCCGAGTGCGTCGATTGGAATATTGAGCGCATCCGTCGTGAGCAATGGCGCGGTCCTCAGGCACCCACCTTCTACGTCTTGGCGTCTCAAGACGCGATCTGTTAAGGTCCTTTTAGGACCTCGTCATGAGAACCGTCCGAGCCCATTTTAGGATCGCGCTCTTCCTGCTGGCTGGAATCGGCTTGGCCGGTCGGGTTCTCATTCCCGCCGGCTTCATGCCGGCGCCGATCGCCGACGGCTGGCCGGTCAAGATCTGCCCGACGGTCATCGGCGCCAGTGACCTTCTGCATGAGGGGCATGCGGCTGCCCACGGCTCGATGGGCCACGACGGCATGGGCCACGACGGCATGGCCCACGGCGATGAGACGTCCGGCGAAGAGCGTGCTCAGCACAACCCTTGCCCGCTGGGCGCCTTCTTCGCGGCGGCCGCTCTGGCGGAAGCCAACGAGACCCTGATCGCTGCGTCGGAGCTCGGCCTAAACACCCGGACCGCCGAGTCGCTAGCGCTCCGTTCGACGCCCGCCGCCGACTTCAATCCCCGCGGGCCACCGTCCCGACTTCCTCTCGATTCCTGAGCCGTTGACGGTGCGAGCCGATCCGCGTCCATCGACGTCCGATGGCGGTGGCTTGCTGTCTCCGAGCTCAGGAATTCTTCGATCCACGCCCATCGTTCGCCGGGCCTGAGCCTCGCTTGGGCTCGGTCTGACGATCGTCGGCTGAGGCGGCTGCTCTGGGCTGCGCGCGACGTCTCCAACTTCAGGAGCGCGCTGACCCCAGTTGATTCGCCCGCCGCGTTGCATCGCCCGATCTCTTCCGTTGAAATGGCTGCCATTTCGACGGCCCATTTCGAGAGTGGAGTCCTATCGTGAAGAAACAGCCTTGGATCGTGCCGGCATTGACCGGCCTTGTGTTCGCTGGTTTGCCCGTCCTGTCGTTCGCCGCAGAAGAGCCTAAAAGCAACCCGGAAGAAGCCTCGACGGCAGAGGCCGAGCCGCCGGAAGCCTCGGCGAGTCGAGTCGAATCCGAAGAGATCACCGTCTGGGGAGAGGGCCAGCGGGAGACCAACTATGTGAGCCCGGAAAGCCTGCTCATTCCACAGGATCTGGCGGCGATCACGGCCGTCACCACCGAAGATCTGGTCAAGTACGAGCCCAACGTCATCATCCGTCGTCGCTACATCGGGGATCCCAACGGCACCATCGGCATGCGGGGTTCGAATATGTTTCAAACCGCCCGCACGATGGTTTTTGCGGACGGCATACCCCTGCATTATTTTTTGCAGACCCGTTTCAGCGGCGCGCCTCGTTGGGGGTTGGTCAACGCGGATGAAATCGGCTTTGTCGAGGTGGTCTACGGCCCCTTCTCGGCCGAGTACGGCGGCAACGCCATGGGTGGTGTGGTTAACATCGAGACCCGCATTCCGACCGCTCGCCGCCTAAGATTCGAAGGATCCGGATTTCAACAGTCCTTCGAGGAGCAGGGGTTCGACGACACTCTGGAAGGTTTTAAGAGTTTCTTTTCCTACGGTGAGCGGTTTGACAAGCTGAGTTTTTATGCTGCCGCCAGCATTCTCGAAAATGATAGTCAACCCTTGGACTTTCGTTTCGGCAGCCATCGATCGCCGGCAGGCGGTGAGATTCCGGTCACCGGCTCGCTGTCTGCCACCGACGAATTCGGCAACCCGGTCCGCTATTACGGCAATACGGGGGCCCTCGACTCGCGGACCCAGCAGCTCAAAACCAAGATCGGTTACCAGCTCAGCGACGGCTGGTCGGCGCTATTCAATCTGGGTTATGAAGCTCGCGACATCACCCGTGACTCGCTGCAAAGCTATTTGAGAGATGTGAATGGCAACCCGATTTGGAGCGGCGACGTGGTGGACAATGGCATCGCGTTCAACGTCAGGGCGCGCAACTTTTCGATCAGCGACCAGGATCGGCGCACGCTGCTCCTCGGGGGCCGAGTCCAAGGGCTGCTGAATGACAACTGGCATTTTGAAGCCAGCGCCAGCGTCTTCGACATCCTCGAAGACGAATCGCGTAGCTCCTTGAGCAACCCGGCGGACCCGGCCTTCACCCCCGCGGGCAGCGTGCGGGATTTCGACGAAGCGGGTTGGGAAACCATCGAGTTTAAGTTTCAGAACGATCGCCTGGCGGGCAACTCCAACATCAGCCTGGTGACCGGCTATCGTTATGAACACTATGCCCTGGGGGTCACCAATTACGACTCCGATGATTTTGCCGCCGGTCTGCGCACCCGTCTCAACAACGCCAGCGGTGGCGAAAGTCGGATCCACGCGGCCTATGCCCAGATCGGTTGGCGGTTGGGATCATCTTGGGACGTAACGTTCGGGGGCCGTTTAGAAGACTGGGAAACTCAGGACGGATTTTTTAACAATCGCGGCAACCTCGACGATCAAATCGATCGTGCGGAGACTCAGTTTTCACCCAAGCTGTCGATCGGTTGGTCACCGAACGACCGGTGGCGTCTGCGTCTGTCTTCAGCCCAGGCTTATCGCTTTCCGATCGTCGAAGAGCTGTTTCAAAACGAGCGCCGGACCAACAACACCTCGATCGCCAACGCCAACCTCGAGCCCGAGGACGGTCTGCATCACAACCTGATGATCGAGCGCACCTTCACCGGCGGGCATCTCCGGTTGAATTTGTTCACCGAGACGATCGACGACGTCATCTTCAATCAGACGAGCATCGTCGACAATCGCTCGATCACCACCTTTCTACCGATCGATGAGGTGGTGACCGACGGCATTGAGTTGGTTTATAACCAGACCGGGTGGAACCGTCGCCTGGACGTGCGTTTGAATACCACCTATCTGGATTCCGAAATCACCGCTAACAGCGCCAATCCGGCGCTGGTGGGCAATACCTTTCCGAGGATGCCCGAGTGGCGGGCAAACCTATTGCTCAACTATCACGTCAACGACCGTTGGGACGTCGGCGGCGGCATCCGTTATTCGAGCGATAGCTTCGGCGAGCTCGACAATTCAGACACTGCCGATGAAGTCTTTGGCGCCCATGACGCTTTCACGCAGGTGCAATTCAAGACCAGTTATCTGCTCACCGAAGCGTTGCGCGTTAACCTTGGCGTCGACAATTTGACCGACGAGATCACTTACGTTCACCATCCGTGGCCAGGTCGAACGTTGTTCTTGGAGTTTGCCGTCGAATGGAGATAAATCAACTGGAGAGAAGTCAACGCCTCCTGTACCTGGCGGTTTTCGGTTGGCTGCTGGCCGGCATGGTTTTCGCGCCGTCTGGGGCCGAAGCCGCCGAGTGCACCGAGATCTCCGTCCACTGCGGGGCAGCGCCAACGGTCGTCTTCGGCCCGAGCGGTTGGCTGTGGGTGGCCTTTGCCCAGGACGGTCACGTTTACGTCACCCATTCGATCGACCGAGGGACGACTTTTGCCCCTCCGGTGCAGGTCAACCGGCAGCCGGAGCGGGTCGAGACCAACGGCGAGAACCGTCCGAAAATCGCGTTTAGCCGAGGCGGTCTCATCTATGTCTCGTGGACTCGCAAGACCGAAGGGCGATTTACCGGTGACGTTCGCTTCAGTCGCTCACTCGACGGTGGCAAGCATTTTGAGGCCGTGCGCACGGTCAACGACGACGGGCGCGTGACCGGCCATCGTTTCGAAAGCCTGCACGTCGATGCGCAAGGCGATGTCTATCTCGCCTGGATCGACAAGCGGGATCGCGATGCGGCTCGAGCGCGGGGTGAGAAATATCGCGGTGCGGCGCTCTACTACACGGTTTCGACCGATGGCGGCGCCAACTTTGCCGCCAATCGTCGCGTTGCGAACTTTGCCTGCGAGTGTTGCCGGGTGGCCTTCGCAGACGCGCCTGAAGGCGGTGCCGCCGTCATTTGGCGGCATATTTTCGACCCGAATATTCGCGATCATGCGTTTGCCGTTCTCGGCGCCAGCGGCGTCATGAACCCGATGCAACGAACCTCGGAGGACGGTTGGAAGATCGACGCCTGCCCGCACCATGGCCCGGCGATCGTGCCGGCGGATCAGGGCGAGTACCACACCATCTGGTTTACGGCTCCGGGTGGCGAACCGGCGGTCTACTACGGCCGGTTCGACCCGGCGAGCGGTGAGATGCGGAACCAGGTTCAGGTGTCGACCTCCGCTCGAGCGCATCCGCACGTGGTAGAGGCCGGCCCAAGTCTGCATCTGGTCTGGAAAGAGGAAGCGGGCGAGGCGACTCAGGTCCATCTGAAGACGTCCAACAACGCCGGCGGTAGCTGGGATGACGCGGAGGTCATCGCCAGCACCGTCGGCCGTTCGGATCATCCGTTCCTGATCAGCGATGGCCGGAATGCTTTTCTCGCCTGGCACACCGCCGCGGAGGGATTGCGTGTGATTCGTGTGGGCGTTTGAGGGGAGGCCCTCGATTGGCCTGATCCCTCGACGTGCGAATCACACGGTTTACCTACTCGATTTGTAGCTGTTGCCTGCCTCCTTGAGGGGGCGCAACCACAGGGGTGCTCCAGGTCCGCCCGTCGGCGGCGTTGACATGAACCGTCCATTGGCCGGGTGGCAGGCCGGTGACGATCGCGCGGCCGGCGTCGAGATGCCATTGGTGGACCGGCAGATGCGTCCGGGAGCTGAGTTCGAGAAAAGCCCTCCCGTCCGCACCGGTGACGGTTACGGTTGCCGGTTCGGCACCGCCTTCCAGATCTGGGACCCGAACATCGAGCGTGGTGTCGGGTGGGAGCAGTACCGGTACCTGATCGCCCGGTGCCTCGACGGTCAGTGGGATCGTACCGGCGTCGCGAGTTCCCACCAACAGTCGCCAACGGCCTGGCGGCAGGCTCGATAGGTGGGCTTCGCCGCCTTCAGAGATTTCAAAGTAGCGGTTGAAGATGACTTCGCCGGCGTCACCCAGGGCTGCGACCCAGATCCACGGCGGTGTACCGCCGGTCGCTAGTCGGACCCTGAGCGTCAGCCCCTCGACGCGCTCGAGCGGTAACTCGAGGTCCCTCAGATCAACGCCGTCGGCGACTTCGAGAGGCAGAACCAACGGTGCGTAGTCGTCGAGCGAAATCCGCAGGCGATATCTGCCTTCGGCGACCCGATCGAAATGGAAGCGACCCCTTGAATCCGTATGGCCGAGAGGCCGCCAGGTCGACGAGGTCTCGCTAACGACGGGCTCAAGCGCGACCCTGACGTTCTCGAGCGGATCGTCGGTGTCGGCGTCGAACACCCGGCCGCTCAGCTCGTAGCTGCGTAACTCAATCTCGATCTCTCGATCGGTCAGCATCTCGAATTCGAGATGCCGGACCATCATGTCCTGACGAACTTCCAATCGATAAAGGCCCGGCTCGAGATCGGCGAAGCTGAAGCCGCCGCGATAGTCAGCTAGGGTCTGTTGTTGAGATCTGAATCTGGAAATGGAGCTGGCGGAGGGGCGACTAAGATCGAACATCAGAATCTGGGCCGCCGGCGCTGGCCGGCCATCGATTAGAATCTGGCCAGTGAGCCTCAGGCCGGCGGTGAACTCGAGATCGAGGACGGTTTCCGGTGTACCGGGCTCCAGTACCGTCCGGCCATGGGTGCTGCGTCCGCTGCTGCGCAGGGTCGCGACCACCGTCCACTCCTGGGGTCGCAGATTCTCGATTCGATATTGCCCCTCCCGATCGACGGCGCTCTGACCACCATTGCCACCTCGAGTGGTGACGTAGACGTCAGGAAAACGTTGAGGATCCAGTCCTAGCACGCGGCCGACAATGGCGCCGCCCTGTGTGAGCTGAACCTCGAGGCCCGTGACCGGCGCGCCCGCGACTTCAATTTCCTCGTCGAGCTCGGTCCAAGCGAAAGCGCCCGGTTTGCTGGCGTTCAACCGGTACCGCCCGTCGGGCACGGTGAGGGTGAAGCCGCCATCGGCGTTGCTGATCGAATCGCCGCGGCCATCGTTGCCGCTCAAAGCGACCCGCGCGCCGCCGATCGGTCGGAGTGCTTCATCGACGACCCGGCCGGAGACTTCGTGCGTCGGCTTCAAGCGGATCTCGAAGCTTTGGCGGCCCGGCTGCACCTCGAGCTTGCGATCGGCTGGCGGAAAGCCCTCCGCGTGGACGCCGATCGCCAACGGTCCGGGTTTGAGTCCCGCAAGCCGGAACTGACCGGCCTCATCGGTGACTTCTTGGTCTCGAACCAGGGACGAGGTGCTGCTGCCATAAGCCATCACGATGGCGTTGGCGATCGGCTCCCCGGTCGGTCCCAGAACCGTGCCTTCGACCACCGCGCCGGGCTCCAATACCAATCGTAGGTCGTCGATGATCTGGCCCGCAGCAACCTCGAGCATCAAGGGATCAGAGCGCAGCTCAGCCGAAGTGGCAAGGAGCTCGACTCGGTCCGAGGCATCGGCGTCGAGCTCGAAGCTGCCGTCGGCATTGCAGGCTTCACTCCTGGCGTGGCTGCCGCCGCCGGGACTCAGGTATTGAATCGTAAGCCTGGCCTCTGAGACCGGCTCGCCAAAGCGATCGACAACGACGCCGCTGATATTAGCCTGAGGTGGCAGGACTAAGATGATCGGCTCGTCATTAGGAGCTTCGACGCCGATCGCCCGGGCCTGGGAGTAGCCGCTGAGCCGTGCCTCGAGGTTGAACTTATCGCCGTGAGCCAGGTCGGGGATCACGAAGCGTCCATCCGCGTCGGTGGCGACGTTCGGGCCGGGCAGGCCGGAAAACCCCCGGACAAAGTCCGAGGCAAAGGGTTGCCACTGAATGGCGGCGTCAGTGAGGGGGTTATCGTCCGGATCCGTGACCCGTCCCTCGATGCTGACTCCGGGTTCGATCTCTAACGTCCCGAAATCGAAGCGGCCGTCGTCGTTCGCGGCGACTTCCACGGCGCGCACTCGAGTGGGTGCATAACCCGGTGCCGCGACTTCGATATCGAGCGTTGCTGGTTCCAGATGTGGGATTTCGAAGTAACCTTTCGCATCGGTGGTCGATCGGTGCTCGACAGAGGGTGGTTCGGGGCTGAATCGGTGAGAGGCTGACTTTGGCAGCGAGAGGCTGATATCGGCGCCGGCCACCGGGTTGCCATCGGGGTCGACCACGTCACCGACACCCATCAGGCTGTGCTGCAATACGAGTTCGAGGCGTCGGTTCCTGGCGTCGTTGGCCACGGCCTCGATGTGCTCTGAGATGTAACCGGGCTTAGAAACCTCGATCTGATAAAGCACATTGCTCGCCGCACGCAGGCGGAAGCCACCGTCCTCTTGGCTGCGAGTGAAGGGGGGCCGTGTGCCTGAGTTTCGCGGTGAAATGATCGCCACTTCGGCGTTTTCGATCGGTATACCTTCGGCGTCGAGCACCCGGCCGTCCAGCGGAACGATCGGCTGTAGCTCGAGGTTCGGTGAAGCGCCCGCCAGCCCGCGGCTCGCGCTCGCGGCGCTACTGAGGTAATCCTTCGCGGCGGCTCGTGGCTGAGCATAGCGTCGGCGGGAAGTCGGGATGGAGAGTGTGTAGCTGCCGTCGCGGCCGCTCTCGGTCAAAAATTCCGGATGGCGCCCAAGCCACACTCGAGCACCGGCGAGGGGGTGATCTGTTTCAACATTGGTGACTTGACCAGACAGGGTCGCTGGTGGCTCCAGCTCAAGGATCAGCGGATCTTTTTCGCCCGCTTGAGGCGCCGGGATTTGTCGTGAGCCCCAGTCGCCTGCAGCGGTTTCGGCCGTGACCTGGAGACCCCCTTCATCGGGTAGGAAGACGGCCCATCGCCCGTCGTCGTCGGTCCAGCCTACGGGCCAATTCCCCTTGCTGACCCGGATCAGGGCGCCGGCGACCGGGCGTCCGGTGGCGTCCCGCACTTCGATGGTTCGAGCGCTGCCAACGGCAAGCTCGAGAGTCATCCCGTTCGAGTTCAGCGATTGAACATCGGTCGGTACGAGCGGTGGGGCGAACGCTGTGACCCACTCGCTCCGTCGGTCGAACCCACGCTCGGGGTCTGCGCGTTTCAATTTCACCTGACCCTCGGGGTTGGTCCGAACTCGCTGACTTGTCGGCAGCCAAGGGCCGCGGGCGCTAAGAAACGACGTGAGGCTGACCTGAGCATCAGCGACCGGCTCACCGGCCGTGTTGCGGACCCGAATATCGACATCAGATGCCGGGATCAGCTCGAGGGTCCGTAGCTCGACGTCGTTCTGTCGATGCGCGAGCCGAATCTCCATCGGTAAGTAACCCGTCGCCCTGACCTGTAGCCGGTAGCTGCCGGCCGGGGCGGTCAGCGTGAACATGCCTTGGCGGTCGGGACGGTCGATTTCTAGCGGAGTGTTCTCCTCGCCCCTCAATTGTCGGGCGCTCTCCTCGAATGGGCTCAGCCAAGGTCGCAGCTCGACCCTTGCCCTGGTTATCCCCTCGCCGTCAATGTCAACGACTCGGCCGTGAATCTCGATCTCACTGGCAAACGATCGAAATCCGACGCAAAGCATTGCAAAGCAAAATAATGTTTTAACACGATGCCACATGGGCTCCCTCCTTTCATGAGACCTTCAATTCTACTTCGAATGATCACCCGCCCGTTGACAAGCTCGCCGAGCCAGCGCTTTCAACCGTTCGCCGAGCCAGCGCTTCCAACCGAAATTGATTTTTCGCGGACGTCAGTTGACGAACCGTGAGATGGATAGAAAACTAGCTACCTTCACTCGATCTCGAGCTGCATTCTGCCTCCTTGAGGGGAGGCGAAGACCGGGACGCTCCAGGTGCGTCCGCCGACGGCGGTGACTTGGACGGTCCACTGACCTGGCGGCAGGCCGGTCACCGTCGCTCGGCCGGCTTCGACGGTCCATTGGTGAATCGGCTGATGTCTTTGAGCGCTCAGCTCGAGGAAAGCCTGGCCGTCGGCGCCAACCACGTTCAGAGTGGCAGACTCACTGCCACCCTCCAGATCAGGAATCCGGACGTCGAGCGTGGTGTCTGGGGGTAACAACACCGGCACTGGCTCGCCGGGCGCGTCGACGGTGAGTGGGATCGTACCGGCGCCGATCGCTCCGACCAGCAGTCGCCAGCGGCCGGCCGGCAGGCTGGAGAGGTTGACCTCACCGTTTGCCGCCGGTTCGAGACGGCGATTGAAGAGAACTTCGCCGGCGCCGCCCAGGGCCGCGACCCAGACCGTCCTTAGCCTCTCCCCGGTCGCGAATTGGACCTTGAGCTTCAGGCCCTCAGTCCGTTCAAGCGACAGCTCGAGACCTTGCAGATTCGCCCCTTCGGCGACTTCCAGAGGCAAGGTCAGGGGAGCATAGTCGGCGAGCGACACGCGCAGGTGATAGCTGCCTTCGGCGATCCGTGCGAAACGGAAACGGCCGCTCGAGTCGGTTTCGCCACTCGGCCAGCCCATGGCGGTTTCGTTGCCGATCGGCTCGAGCGCGACCGAAGCGCGCTCGAGCGGCTCGCCGGTGTCGGCGGCGACCACCCGGCCGCTCACTTGGTGGCTGCGCAGCTCGATGTCAATTTCCCGATCCACCACCAGCTCGAGCTCAAGGTGTCGAACCATCGAGTCTTGGCGAACCTCGAGCCGATAGCGACCCGGTTCGAGATCGGCGAAGCGAAAGCTTCCTCGATAGTCGGCGGTCGCGTGTTGGGATCCGTATCTTGAAGAGGCGGAGGGACGGTCGAGGTCGAAGATCAGGACCATGGCTCCGGGTGACGGCTGATCATCGACCAGGACCCGGCCGGTGAGATTCAAGCCGGGAGTGAACTCCAAGTCGAGCACAGCCTCCTGAGCGCCGGGTTCGAGCACCACTCGGCCTCGGGCATTGCGACCATTGCTGCGGAGGGTCGCGACCACTGTCCACTCTTGGGGTCGCAAATGCTCGATCCGATAGTTCCCTTGCCGGTCGATCTCTTGAGTGCTACCTCCGCGCCGGGCGGTCACGTAGACCTCCGAGAGACGTTCGGGATCGAGTCCTAAGATGCGACCGACAATGGCGCCGCCTCGGTTCAGCTGAATTTCGAGACCTGTGACCGACGCTCCTGAAACTTCGATTCTTTCCTCGAGCTCGTTTCTGGCAAACGCGTTGCTTTTTCCAGCGCTCAGTCGGTAGCTGCCGTCCGGCACGGTCATGGTAAAGGCGCCCTCTGCATCCGTGACGGTATAGCCGCTACCCTCGGTGCCACTCAATTGGACCCACGCCCCACCGATCGGCCGTAGCGAATCATCGACCACTCGGCCGGAAACCTCGTGGGAGGATCGCAAACGGATTTCGATCGTCTGAGGGTTTGGACCCACCTCGAGGCTGCGATTGGCAGGAGGAAAACCTTCCGCGTTGACCTCCAGGCTCAAGGTCCCGTGCTCGAGCCCTGCGAGCCGGAATTGACCGGCCTCGTCGGTCACGTCTTGAGCGGTGTTGGACAAGAGAGCTTCGCCATAGGCCACCACTCTGGCATCAGGGACCGGCTCTCCTTCAGGTCCCAGAACCTTGCCTTCGACCACCGTGCCTGGCTCCAGCACCAATCTCAGATCATCGATGACCTGACCGGGAGCGACTTCCAGCCAGGTGGCCGGCGAGCGGAGCTCCTTGGATGCCGCGCGTAGCTCGAGCCGGTCCGTGGCGTCGACGTTCAGCTCGAAAGTACCATCGCTCTTGGAAGCATCCCTGCGGCTGGCGCTGCTCCCCTCACCACTCTTATCTTGAACGGTCAGGGTGGCCTCAGCAGCCGGCTCGCCGAAGTGATCGACCACGATGCCGCGGATCTTGGCCTGAGGCGCTAGCACCAGCACCACCGGCTGGTCGTTGGGAGCCTCGACGCCGACCGCCTGAGCCGTGGAGTAGCCGTCGAGTCGCGCCTCGAGAGTGAGCTTTTCGCCGCGGGCCAGATCCGGGACCGTAAAGCGCCCGTTTTCGTCGGATGTGACTTTCGGCCCAAATTCTCGGGAATAGCCTCGGATCGGGCCGGAGTCGAAGGCGGTCCACTGGACGATGGCCCCGGTCAAGGGATGGTCGTCCGGATCCACGATTCGCCCTTCGATTTGGACGCCTGGCTCCAGCACCAGGGTTCCAAAGTCGAAATGGCCATCGTCGCCTGGAACGATCTCCATCGAGCGCGCTCGGGTGCGGGCATAACCTGAGGCGGTGACCTCAAGATGCACCGTTTCCGGCTCGAGATGGCGGAACTCGAAGCCGCCTTCCGCATCGGTGCTCGCCCGATGGCTGGTGAAGTCGGATTGCCAACGAAATCGGCGCGAGGAAGGTCCGAAAGCAGCGAGAATGACTTCAGCACCCGAGATCGGTTTGCCATCTTCGTCGACCACCCGACCGGCGCCGGACAGCCCTGGCTGCAAGACGATTTCAAGCCCCTCGCTCGAGTCGCTGACCGCTGCCTCGGTGCTGGTGGAGACATAACCGGTCTTCGAGACTTCGACTCGATAGTGCACGTTGAGCACCGCCGGCAGGCGAAAGCGCCCGTCGTTCTGGCTGCGAGCGAAGTGCAGCCACTCGCGCGAGTCTCGGTGGGCGATGGCGGTGATTTCGGCACCCTCGATCGGTGTGCCGCTGGCGTCGACCACCCAGCCGTCCAGAGGAGCGATCGGCCGCAGCTTTAAGCTTCGCGAAGCGCCGGACGCTGCTCCGTAGGCGTGATTCGCGACTTTGCGCAGGTAGCCCGCCGCGACGGCCTGCAGTTGCGCCACGCTTCGACGGGAGGCGGGGATGGAGATCGTGTAGCTACCGTCGCGCCCGCTGTCGGTGAAATATCCGGGGCTTCGATCGAGCCACACTCGAGCGCTCGCCACGGGTCGCTCCGTGTGGCTATCGGTCACCTGGCCGGAGAGAGTGGCCGGTGGTTCTAGCTCGACGATCACCGGAGCCTTCTCGCCAACCCCAGGGGCCGAGATCCGCTGCGAGCCCCAGGCACCGTCGGCCGTCTCCGCCGTGACCTTGAGGTCCCCAGTGACGGGGGGGAAGGCCGTCCACCGACCATCCTCGCTGCTGATGCCGACGGGCTGAGAGCTCCCACCTATTCGGATCAGGGCGCCGGCGACGGGGCGTCCTCTCGCGTCTCGCACCTCGATCACGCGAGGTTTGCCAGCGGTGAGCTCGAGGGTCATCGCCTTCGAGCTCAGAGACTGAGCCTCCGGTGGCACGAGCCGCGGAGCGTCGGCGGTGACTCGCCCCCGCCAGATCTTTGCCGACGGATGCTCGGGCGCGACGCGGCTCAGTCTCACCTGGCCGTCCGCATCGGTTCGAACGTGGCGAGTCCTCGGCCGCCAGTGATCATAGCCGCTGTAATAGGTCTGGAGACGGACTCTGGCATCGACGACCGGTTTGCCGTCCGTGCCGACGACTCGTACGGTGACGTCGGACTTCGGTACCAGATGGAGGGTCTGTAGATCGACGTCATTGGCTCGGTGCGTGAGCGTCATCTCCATCGATAGGTAGCCCTTGGCCTTGACCAGCAGCCGATAGCTACCCGCCGGAGCCGTCAGTACGAATCTGCCCAGAGGATCGGAACGGACGATCTCTGGCGCCGGAGCTTCCTCGCCTCTCAACCGTCGGACTTCCTCTTCGAAGGGGCTGGACCATGGCCTGAGTCCGACCGCGGCTTTGGCGACCCCCTCGCCTTGGGGGTCGACGATTCGGCCGCGAAGCTCGATGTCGTCGGCAAATGCCTGGAATCCCAGGCCAAAGAAGCCGATGAGAACGAATGTGATCCCGCGATGATTCATGCCCCCTCCTTCAAGTCTTACAAAGATTCAGCGGGTGTCGTTCTCCTGAGGCGAGACATTTTGCCATCGAGGAGCCTCTCGCTGCCCTCGAGGCGAAAGTGCATACATGCCTCGGGAGACCCGCTCAAACCAACCATACACGTCTCGATAAAGAATTTCCCGAGCCTTGGGCTCTTGAACCGCCGAGGCCAGTTGGGAAGCTTTGGTCGGGCCATGGTGCTGGAGGAAATGAGCGAGGGTCAGGGCCCTCTGCCGGTAAGCGGTCACGATCCCCTTGCGGCTTTCGGTACCGCCAAGGTTCGGGTCACCCACCCGTTTGGCAAACTCACCTAGCAGGCGCTCCTGGCGAAACTTCGACCTTCGCGGTCGATACTCGGCAGGATCGATCAGCACCTGGACACTGCCCGCCTTCCGACCTAAACCTATGACCACCAAACCCAGCCCCAGCATTCGTACCAGTTTGAGAATGCGCTTGCGCTGTCGGCGGAGAATACGGCATCGCTTCGGAACAGCAATATAAACCTTCGGAGTCAGCGAAAGCCGGTCGACGGCTTGCAGGAGTAGCTCCAGATTCAAAGTGAGCTTGAGCTCGACAACGACAGGATCTTCGTCACCGCGTACGGCCAGGACATCACAATTCTGAACCTCGCCTTTGACCTCATAATCTTGCGACTCTAAAAATCGCTTCAGAGGTAAATAGAGATCGGATTCTTTCATCAGGCCTCAGACGCTTGAACAAGTCTTGGGCTTCGCCTCCCGAGACGAAGCCCCCAGGGGGACCTTATCAAGTCCCGGCGTACTCGATGCGAAGAGGCTCGCCGTGCTGCAGGTAGTGCTCAAGCATCTGCTCGACCTTGCGGATCGTGGCGGAGAAGTCCTCCGGACTTTGGCCGGCGACGTGACCGTCGCCGGCCTCGTTCAGCGCCGTGATCTCCTGCTGCCAGACGAGGGTGGTCGAGCCATTGCCCTCGGCTTGCAGATCGATGTCATAGCGGATCGTGCGTAGCGAATTGACGCGAATGAAGCTGATGCCTTCGGTGGGCTGGTAACGGCTGATCACCCAGGTGTCGATGCCACCTTCGTCATTCGAGCGGGCGGTCTGGAACACACAGCCCGCTTCGGCCAAGCCCGATTCGGTATAGACAATCTCGCAGTCCCAGGACGGGATCCAGTCGAATTCTCGGACCGGGCACAGCAGGGGGAAGATGTCGGTCGGCTCGGCCTGAATGTGCTGGGTCTCGCGGAAGTGAACTCGGGCACGGTCGGTCTTCGGTGCTTGAGAGGTTTGCGGTGCTTTAGAGGTCATGGGGTTCTCCCGTGGTTGAGGTGAGAGATGACCCTAAAGTGTGAAGCTGTAGACGGGTCAAGGGTGACTTCACCCTGGGTGGCGTTCAAGGCGAGGCAGGCCTCGCGGCAGCGTCACCTACACCATCGTCGTCCTTGGCGTCCGATCGTCGGGGCTTGCCTGCGCCGCCGGCTCAAGGCGAGGCAGGCCTCGCCCCGATCTTGCTCAGAGAAGAACGCCCGCCACCGTGGCGGTCATGAACGAAGCCAGGGCGCCACCGAACATCGCCCGCAGGCCGATCTTCGACAGGGTCGGCCGCAGAGACGGCTCGAGGGAGCCCAGGCCACCGATCTGAATGCCGATCGACGAGAAGTTGGCGAAGCCGCACAGAGCGTAGGTGGCGATGATCGCCGACCGTGGTTCCAGGTCACCAGCGTTGATGTATTGGGACAGGAGGCCGTAAGAGACAAACTCGTTGACCGTCATCTTGACGCCCAGGAGATTGCCGACGGCGCTGGCGTCGGACCACGGCACCCCCATGACGAAGGCCAGGGGCGCCAGCAGGGTGCCGAAGAGGGTCGCCATGCTGCCCGGAAAGATGCCCTTGAATTCGGTGACCGTGCGTCCGCTGCGTTCGTACTCGAACGCCGCGCCGCCGAGCATCTGATGGTCGATGATGCCGTCGAAGAAACCGAGGATTTGGTCAAGCACCGCGATCAAAGCGATGAACGCGATCAGCATGGCGCCGACGTTGAGCGCCAGCTTGAGTCCGTCGGTGGTACCGTTGGCGGCGGCTTCCACCACGTTGTCGGCGGTTTTGACTTCCGGGATCTCGACGTCTCCGGCGGTCACCGAGTGCTCGGTCTCGGGATAGAGCAGCTTGGCGATCACCAACGCTGCCGGCGCCGACATGACGCTGGCGGCAATCAGATGGCCCGGATTGACTCCCATCTGAATGTAGCCCGCAAGCACGCCGCCGGCGATAGTGGCGAAGCCGCCGGTCATCACTGCGTGCAACTCGGAGACCGTCATGTCTTTGAGGAACGGCTTGACCAGAAACGGCGCTTCCGTCTGACCGACGAAAACGTTGGCCGAGCAAGACATGGTTTCCGAACCCGAGGTCTTCATGCTCCAGTGCATGAATTTGGCAAACGCCGCGATCACCACCTGCACGATGCCTAGGTAATACATCACCGACATAAAAGCGGAGAAAAAGATGATCGTCGGCAACACCGAGAACGCGAACTGAAAGCCGAAGCCCGGCCAGGTATCCGTCTCAGGAAAGAAGTATTCGGACTTGGCGAGGTTGTCGAAGAGGAACTTGGCGCCCTCGTTGGACAAACTGAGGAAAGACGCCACCCCGTCCGACAGCACCTTAAAGAAGGTGACGCCGTCGATGCCTCGGGCCCACAGCGAGGCGAGCCCGACGAGCAATGTCAGTCCAAAAGCATCGCGGGCCACGCGCTGCTTTTTGAGCATCGTGGCGACGATCACGGTCAGCACCGCCAGCGTGAGCACGACGTCGGTCACCCGGTAAGGGACCAGGAAATAGCCGAGAGCGACCACGGCGGCACCCACCAGGAGCGTGACGGCGGCAACCGCCCCCGTGCCGCCGATCACGCCTTTGAGCTCTTCCTCGAAGAGGTAAAGCGTGATCAGGAAAACCAGCACCGACATGCTGATGAAAGAGACGGTGCCGGTCCTCAGGATGATCACCGCCAGAATGAGCTGCAGCCCGACCCCCCAGACAACGGTGCGAGGTTTGACCGCGCTGCGATTTTTCGAGAACAGATACGCGAGACCCATCAACACCAGCAAGCCGAGAAGGCTGACCGCTCTTTCCGCCATTGTGACTCCTTCCAGGGTAGAACGAGCCGCAGTATAGCCGATGGCTGAAAGGCGAGGGCGGCTGGGGTTGGATGGACGCCATTCTGCCCAGAGACGCAGCCCACCCAGGACGGATCCCGAGAGGGGTGCGGACGGACGTCCACCCCGAGACGTCAAGCGTTAGCCGCTAGCCGTCTATTGCGCATAGATTCCCGCAGGCTAAGAGCCTGTTGCGAATAGCAAACTCCTGGATCGCCGAAGGCTTGGAGCCAGGAACGGGCGCGCGAAGCGCGCCGGTTTCTGGAAAGGCGGGGCTGGGCCAAGGAAGTCAAGCCGAAGGCTTGGAGCCAGGAACGGGTGCGCGAAGCGCGCCGGTTTCTGGAAAGGCGGGGTTGGGCCAAGGAAGTCAAGCCGAAGGCTTGACTTCCTTGGGGCGCTAGCGGCCGTCGTCGGAGACCAGGAACTTGTAAAAGTCGCCACCGGTGGACAGCACCACCGCGGTCTCGTCGTCGAAGGTCTCACCATAGCTTTCCATGGTCTTGAGGAACTCATAGAAAGCGCGCGAGTCGGCCGAGCGATTGTAGGCCTGGGCATAGATCTCAGTGGCTTCGGCGTCGGCCTTACCTTGGATCTCCTGCGCCGTGCGATAGGCCTCGGATTGGATCTTCTCGAGCTCGCGCTCCTTGTCACCGCGAATGCGCGAGGCTTCGCCTTCGCCCTCGGAACGGAAGCGGTCGGCGATCCGGCGCCGCTCGGCAATCATTCGGTCGTACACACTTTTGCGCACGTCTTCCACGTAGTTGATGCGTTTGAATTGCACGTCCAGGATTTCGATGCCGAAATCCACCACCCTCGCCTGGGCGTTGGACAGGATTTCCTGGCGGATGGCTTCGCGCCCGATCTGGATCGGCTGTAGGCCGCTACCCGCCTCCTCTTCGCGCAGCGTCTCGTCGCGGGTTTCTTCACGATCTGTGGTCGTGCGGATCAACTCCGCCAGATCGTGGCGCGCCACGGCGTCGCGGGTCTCGCCATTCAGGATGCCGTCAAGCCGGGCCTGAGCCCGGCGCTCGACCTGAAAACGCTTCAGGAAGACGAGTGGATCGGTGATCCGCCAGCGGGCGTAAGTATCGACCAGGATGTTGCGCTTCTCCTTGGTCGGAATTTCCGTGACCTTGCCGTCCCACTCGAGGAAACGCTTTTCGAACACTCGGACCTTGTCGACGAAGGGCATCTTGAACTTCAGCCCTGGGGAGGTGATCGGTTCACCGATCGGTTCGCCGAAGCGCGTGATCACGACTTGCTGACCTTCAGGCACAATGTAAGCTGCGGTCGAGATCAGTAGGGCCACTAGGATGGCGATAAAACCGCCGAAGGTGCGGATCATGAGCCACCTCCTTCCTGGGCCGGGCGACTCGGCCTCGGTAAAGCCGCGCCCGCGCCTAAGTTGAGCAGCGGCAAGACGCTGCGCACATCTTCGTCAACGACCACTTTCTTGCCGATCTTGGGCATGATGTCGCGCACCGTTTCGAGATAGATGCGCTTGCGCGTCACCTCGGGGGCCTTGCGATATTCCTCATACAGAGCAACGAAGCGCGCTGCGTCACCTTGGGCCTCGTTGACCCGCTTGACCGCATAACCCTCGGCGGCGAGGATCGTCTGTTCAGCCTTACCGCGGGCCCTGGGGACTTCTTTGTTGTACTCCGACTGCGCTTGGCTGATCAACGTCGATTTCTCCTGTTCCGCCTCGTTGACCTGGTTGAAGGCTGGCTTGACCGGATTGGGCGGCGTCACGTCTTGGAGCACGACCTGCTCGACCTGAATGCCGGTCTCGTAGAGATCGTTGAGCTCCTGAAGCTCTTCGAGCACCACCAGCGCCAACTCCTGACGACCGATGGTCAAAACCTCATTGACGGTGCGGTCTCCCACCGCTTCGCGCATCACGGCCTCGGACATGTCGCGAAAGGTCTCCTGGGCATTGCGCACTTTGAAGAGAAAGGCGACCGGGTCGACGATGCGGTACTGCACGACCCATTCGACGACCGCGGTATTGAGATCGCCGGTGAGCATGTTGGACTGGCCGCTGAGCTCGTCGCGGGAAAACTGGAGCGGCCCAGCGCGGGGAGTCTCAAAGCCGAACTCGGCGGTCAGCTGACGCTGCACCGGAATTCGGGTCACCGTCTCGATCAGTGGAATCTTCCACCTCAGCCCGGGCTGAGTGTTTTCGGTGTGGACGCCGAAACGCAGTACCACGCCGACCTCGTCGGGCTCGACTTGATAGAAGCTGGACGACAGGATCAACAGCGCGGCGACGATGATGATCCCATACCGGATCACGCCCGGCGGCAGCTTCGGCGGCTCGAAGCGAGGGATATTGACTTTCTGTCCGAATGGGTCCTGCGACATCTCGTCTCCTCGTGTGCAGGTAGGAAGTGTCTGACGGCAGGCCCTGGAACGCACACCGAAGTGCGATTTTCCAGGGGCGCGAGCGACTGACCGCCGCGATCACAAGTTGTCGACGGTAGCCCGGATGAGGTTATCCGAGGCTCTGAGGGTTGGCAAGATGAGTGGCGGCAGCACTCGCGATGAGTAGCGACAGCACTCGTGGGAGAGCCCGTGGCGTCGGTGCCTCGGTGCTTGTCGGAACGCGTTTAGCGGCGGCCGTGAAACGGCAGCGGCATGTCACCGGAGGGCCAGGCCGGCGCCCCTTCGAAGGGCTGCCATTGACTCTCGGAGATGCCGTTGGGTCCCGGGCAGCCCCAATAGCGCATGTGGCATTGAGAGCATCCGGCTCCGGAGCGGAGATCTTCCGGGGCGAGCAGGATGAGATCTTCACCCTCTTGACGCAAGTACTGACACTCTTTGAGTCGAGTGAAGATGCGCGACAGGGTCTCAGGCTGAATCGATAGGTGAGCCGCCAGGGTGCTCTTGGGGATCGACAGGCGGAGCCTTCGGGCGCCGGCATCGTCGCCGGCCCGATCGCGCAGATACCCCAGAAGCCTCTGGGTTGCGTCGTGCAGGGTCAGGCGCTCGATATGGTCGAGCAACATCTGTTGACGCCGATGCAGAGTCGTCATGACCCGTTGGCACAGCTCAACCGAGTCGTTCAGCAGGTCTCGAACGGCACGACGATCGAGGCTGAGCAGCGTGCAGGAGCCGATCGCCTTGGCGTGGACGTCATGCCGGGCTTCGTCGAGAACCAGCAGCTCTTCACCGAACACTTCGTTCTGGCCGACGATCGCGATCACCGACTCCCGACCTTCAGGAGATTGGCGGAAGAGAGCGACTTGCCCTTCGCGTAGGACGAAGAAGCGATCGGCCGGATCGCCTTCGCGGTAAAGCCATTGACCGTCCTCGAGCCGAAGGGTGCGCAGGCTGCTGACGATCCTCGCCAGATGATCTTCGCTCAGACCTCGAAAGAGGTAGAGCTGATGAAGATACTCGGGCATGCGCTCCCGGCAGATGAGAGCGGATTCGTAGTCGACGGCGCAGGCTTTGCACATGAGAAGAGATTATCGGGAAGAGCGAGCTGGATTTCAAGGGGTCGGAAGGACTTAAGCTTTGCGAAGCTTCTTACGGACCTTCCGAAGTTTCTCGCGACGTTCGCTCTTGCTCAAGATCGCGATCACCGGGCAGCCCTTGCAGGCCTTGGCCTTCCGGGAGTATTTCTTGCAGCAGCGAGATTTAAGCTTCATCTCCGAACTCCTGGGCAGTCGTCACTCACCAAGGTCGAAGAAATCTGCCGAGGTGACGCCGGCAAGCGTAGGCGGTTAGGATCCCGCTGTCTTTGACTCAAGTCATTGACTTAGATCAAGTGAGGTCGGAATCTTGACTTGATTCAGGTCGATCTTGACTTGATTCAGGTCAATGATGCGGGTCAAGGCACTCGTGGACTGTTTTCCACTATCGTTGACCGACTCTGGGCCGGCATTCCGCTGGCTAGCCTCCACTTTCACCAAGTCCTCCAAGCAGAACACTGAGAGCACGAAGATGACCCATTCCATATCCACGATCCGTACTTTGTCCCAACTCCTTTTCTTGCTTCTGGTGTTTGGGGGTTGCCAATCGGAACCGCCCACTGAGCCCGCATCGGCTGAAGCTGAAACAAACCCTGACGAACAAGTGGTCAATGTCTATTCGGCTCGTCACTACGACACCGACGAGGCGCTGATCGAGAGTTTCGAGCAGCAGACGGGCATCAAAGTCAACGTCATTGAAGCCGACTCCGCCGCGCTGCTGGAGCGCCTGCGCCGCGAAGGCGAACAGAGCCCGGCGGATCTCTTCTTGGCGGTCGATGCCGGTCGCCTTCATCAAGCGGAGCTGGAAGGGATCTTCGATCCTGTGCAGTCCTCAGTGTTGACAGAGCGTATTCCGGAACACCTCCGCCATCCGGAAGGCTTGTGGTTCGGCCTCACCAAGCGGTCGCGAGTCATCGTCACCGCCAACGACCGTGTCCAGCCCGGTGAGATCAGTACTTACGAACAGCTGGCCGAGCCTGAATGGAAGGGCCGGGTGCTGATCCGCAGCTCTTCCAACATCTACAATCAGAGCTTGATGGGCTCGATCTTAGCCGCCCATGGTGAAGAGGCCGCTGAAACCTGGTGTCGGGGCCTGGTCAGCAACCTGGCGCGCGAACCTCAGGGTGGAGATCGCGACCAGATTCGTGCGGTTGCCGCCGGTGAAGGTGACTTGGCGGTGGTCAACTCCTATTATTTGGCTCAGATGCACGCCGCGAACGATAAGCCGGAGGATCAAGCTGCGGCCGCCAAGGTGACGGTGGTCTTTCCCAATCAGCAAGATCGGGGCACGCACGTCAACCTCTCGGGAGCCGGGGTCGTGAAGGGCGCGCCGAATCGTGAGAACGCCATCCGTTTGCTGGAATACTTGACCAGCCCGGAGGCTCAGGCGCTGCTGGTCAGTGGCTCCAAGGAATATCCGGTCACCCTTGGTGTCGAACTGGCGGCCGAGCTCAAGAGCTTCGGATCTTTCCAGGAAGATCAACTCAACGCTTCGGTCTTCGGTAGCAACAACAAAGCCGCTTTGATGACCATGGACCGTTGCGGCTGGCGCTGAATCGGAATCGTCGATCGCTGCCCGGTGGGGCGACGCTGACCGCCGGCTTGATCACGGCGGGCGTGGCGGCCCCCATCGTCGTGGTCCTGTCGTATGTCGGGTCGGACTCCGGGGGGCTCTGGCCGCATCTGGCATCGACGGTGTTGCCGAAGTATGCGCGCAACTCCCTGATTTTGGCGATCGGCGTCGCGTTCCTCACTTGCTTGATGGGTGTGTCCACGGCTTGGTTGGTCACCCTGTGTCGATTCCCGGGCCGTTCCTGGTTGCGCTGGGCATTGCTTCTACCGTTTGCCATCCCCAGTTACTTGAGTGCTTATGCGTACACGGATCTGCTGCAATTCTCCGGACCGGTCCAGTCCGCCCTGAGGGAAGCTTTCGGGTGGGGGCGGCAGGACTATTGGTTTCCGGACGTGCGCTCGCTCAGTGGCGCGATCGTGATCCTGGCCCTGGCGTTCTACCCCTACGTTTATTTGGCGGCGCGCGCTGCGTTCCTGGAGCAGTCGGTCTGTGTGCTCGAAGTCGGCCGCACCCTCGGCCTCGGGCCTTGGCGCAGCTTCGGTCGCGTCGCCTTGCCCTTGGCGCGGCCTTCGATCGCCGCTGGCCTATCTTTGGTGCTGATGGAAACTCTGGCAGAATTCGGGGCGGTGCAATACTGCGCCGTCGACACCTTCGCGACCGGCATCTATCGCACCTTCAAACTGCCGGATCAGTATGCTCTGACCGCGGCGGCTCAATTGTCATCCTGCTTACTGCTGCTGATTGCTCTTTTGATCGGTCTCGAATCTCTCGCTCGACGAGCCGCTCGCTTCCATCACACCACTTCTCGATACCGTTCATTGCCTAGCTGGCGGTTAGGGCGATTCCAGTCGGTGCTGGCGATCGCTGTCTGCAGCCTGCCGGTGTTGTTGGGCTTCTGTATTCCACTACTGGTGTTCGGGATCGGATCCGTGCGCGGCGGGGATGCGCGGGCGGCGGAAGTCTTTTTGGAGTATGGAAGCAACACCTTCCTTCTGGCTTCGGTGGCTAGCGCCCTGGCGGTTCTTCTAGCGTTCGCCGTCGCTTTCAATCGACGGTTGACGGGGACTCTTGCGACTCGCGCAATGACCCGCCTGGCGGGCCTTGGGTACGCGATTCCGGGGACCGTGATTGCGATCGGTGTTGTCATTACGGTCACCTGGCTCGATCGTCGCTTGGCTTCGGCCGTGGAATCTATGTTCGGCTCCAATCCTGGGCTGGTCTTGAGTGGGATCGGTTTCGCGCTCCTCTACGGTTATCAGAGTCGTTTCCTGGCGGTCGCTCTGAATCTGCTTCAGGCCGGTTTCAGTCGTCTCCAGCCGACGATCGACGATGCCGCCCGGACCCTCGGTGCTTCGCCCGTGCGTCTTTTGAGCGCGGTCCACCTGCCGATGCTTCGAAGCACCTTGCTGGCCGCTGGCCTGTTGGTGTTCGTCGATGTGGTCAAGGAGTTGCCGGCGACATTGATCCTTCGCCCGTTCAATTTCGAGACGTTGGCGGTGCGGGTTTACCAACTGGCGTCGGACGAACGACTCGCCGAAGCGTCGACCGGTGCATTGGCGATCATCTTGATCGGCTTACTGCCGGTCCTGGTGATGTCGAGAATGCTCGACCGAGCTCGTCCTGGGGCCGCTGAGGGCGAGGCGTGAGGACGCCAGCGGTCGATTCGCAGGTGTGCCTGAGGGCTTCAGGCGTCTGCCATCGCTTTGGGGACCTCATTGCCGCCGATCAGATCGATCTCGAGGTCGGCTCCGGGGAGGTTCATTGCCTGCTCGGACCGTCCGGCAGCGGCAAGTCGACGTTATTGCGATTGATCGCCGGGCTCGAGACCCTTCAGCAGGGAACGATTTCGATCGCTGGTGCCGAGGTTGCGGGTGATCGAGTCCACAAGGATCCTGAGGATCGCTCCGTCGGCTTTGTGTTTCAGGACTACGCGCTCTTTCCGCATCTGAATGTTCTGCGCAACGTCACCTTCGGCATGAGTCGTGGAACGCGGGCTGATCATCAACGCGCCGCCGTCGAGTTGCTCGAGCGGGTTGATATGGCCGCTTACAAAACAGCCATGCCCCACACCTTGAGCGGGGGTCAGCAGCAACGCGTCGCCTTGGCTCGGGCTCTGGCGCGCCAGCCGGTGTTGATGTTGCTGGACGAGCCGTTCTCCGGTCTCGACGAGCGTTTACGTGGCGAAGTGCGTCGGACGACGCTAGAAGTTTTGCGTTCTGCCGGGGTCGCGACCGTCATGGTGACCCATGATCCCGAGGAGGCGCTGTTAGCCTCCGACGTCGTCAGTGTCTTGCGTCTCGGTCGTATCCTGCAGACCGGCTCGCCTGAGGAGGTCTACCATCGTCCGGCCGATCGCTGGGTAGCGGAGGTCTTCGGCCCGATCAATCGGATTTCCGCCATCGTTCGCTCAGGGCGCGTGAAGGCGCCATGGGGCGAGCTGGAAGCCTCTGATTTCGACGAAGGCCAGGAGGTCGAGATCCTCATTCGTCCGGGTGCCCTCGCGATCTCTCGCTCAGATCGTAGTGCCCGCGGGGAGATCACCGCGGCGGAAACCGCCGGAGACTTGGCGCGGCTGACGGTGGTCGTCGGCAGCCAGGTTCTTGAGGTCCATGACTTTGTTCGCGAGGGCTGGCAAGCCGGCGATCAAGTTTCGGTTTCGACCGCTGGCAGCAGGATGACCGTTCGCGCCGTGATCTAGGTCGTTTCGAGACGGATGCGACTTTCGAAGTCGCTTTCGCGCGATCTGATGGGAAGATCTTACGATCGGTCGCTTCTCCTGAACGGGTGTGGCCGCTGGTCTGACGTGGACTGCACGAAGGAGGACGCAATGATGTTCCGGATGCTGCTGATTCTCGTTCTATGCCAAGCGTTGCTGCCACCCTTGGCAAGCGCTCAAGGTCTGGCGAGTCGACTCGAAGGAATCTGGGAAGGTGAAGGCACCCAGAACAACGATCCGACCTGGACGATGAGGTTGACGGTTTCTGGGGACGAGTTCACCATCGAATATCCCTCCTTGACCTGTGGCGGCACCTGGACGCTGCTATCTGACCAGGCTTATACGGCCGCTTTCTTCGAGGACATCACTTTCGGTTTATCAAGATGTATTGATGAGGGAACCCTCGAGTTATTCATCATCGATGGTCAAACTTTACGCTTTATCTATTTTCTACCCAACGACGGGGACATTTTCGCCTGGGGAGAGCTCAGGTGTGCGACCTGTAACGTATTGGAAGGCAAGACTCTATTGCTGCCGGCGTTTGAAGTCGACACCGTGAATACCAATGGATTAGATACTTTTTTCGCGATTCATAATGAGTCCGCATCACCCAACACCGCGAAAGTCAATTATTTCGATGAAAGCTCGAATCTGCTGGCCGAAGAGAGTTACATGTTGGCCGGTTACGAGACCCGCTCGATCACGGTCAGGAATCTACCCGAGCTGGTGCCGGGCGCCGACGGCATCGCGCGCGGCTGGGTTCAAATCGCTTACGAGAATCAAATCTCAGGCGATTATTTCTATCTGGATCCGGCAGGTAACTTTGCCACCGGTGATCAGCTGCTCGAGCAGAACGAGGTTTGCCGCACCCTGCAGGCCCGCATCGTGGACTTTGGCAGCGGGACCAAGTTTCGGGTATTTGCCAGCGATCCTCGAGGGGCGGACCCGCAGGAAGACGTGCCGACGGCGACGGTTCGCATCCTGAACGAGGCCGGCATACTGATCGAGACCACGGAATTCTTCACAGATAAGTCGGTCAACATCGTCGACTCGACCGATTTGACAAGTATCCGTTTCGGAACCGCGATTTTCGATTTTGGCGAGGGCGCCGGCGCGCTCTCCGTCCAGTACAGTGCGTTTGGCCTGTTTTCCGTCACCATGAATGCGGTCTGCACTGTCGACGAGCCCGCCCTCTAGGTGGAGCGAGTCGCTTTGGAAGACCCGCCTTTCAAGGCGACTCGCTCGAGCCTGGGGCATTCGAGGATCAGACCGAACCGTAATTCGCATCCGTTTGCACCGGACACGCCGCCAGGGTGTCGGCTCGCTGATGGGTCTGCTGAGCCTTATTGTTGATACGATGCATGCTCAGCATCGGAGGTAAACCTCTCTATATAGAACCAGCAGCAACCCGCCAGCCGGTCAGGAGCCAGTCATGACAACGATAGAGTTAGCACTTCCCGATGAGATTTTCGCTGCCATGCGGCGATCACCTGATGAGCTTGCCGGCGAATTGCGGTTAGCGGCTGCTATCTTTTGGTATTCGAGGGGTCTCCTTTCTCAAGAACGGGCAGCACAACTCGCGGGCCTCGACCGTACGGACTTTATTTTGGCCCTTGCCCGTGAAGAGGTCGATGCTTTCGTTGTCGACATCAAGTCTCTGCGCAAGGAATTAGCCGACGATGGCTGATTCGGCGGTGGTGAACGCCTCCCCGATCATTTACCTCGCTCGGGCTCAATACTTTGATCTCTTACAAATAGCAGCTACGGAAGTGCTGGTGCCGTCAGCGGTAGCGAAAGAGATCCTCGTCCGCGGCCCCAATGATCCTGCGGCTCGGGCCCTCAACGAAGCTCCTTGGATTCATGAAGTGGAGGCGCCTGAGACTCCTCGATCAGTCATGGTCTGGGATCTGGGCCCTGGAGAATCCGCAGTCATCGCTTGGGCACTTGCGCACCCTGGATGTCTTGCTGTGGTCGACGATCTAGAAGGTCGTCGTTGTGCAGAGACTCATAAAATCCGATTACGAGGAACCCTGGGACTGGTATTACGAGCCAAGCGCCAAAAGATAATTCCCGAAGCTCGACCCGTTCTGGAGAGGCTGCGTGCGGCGGGTATGTATCTCTCGCGCCGACTCATCGACTTGGCACTTATAGAAGTCGGGGAGTAGGCTGATTAGCCGTCCCCGAAGCCCGCATCCGCATGCACCGGACACGCTGCCAGAGCGTCGGCGCGCTGACGGGTTTGCTGAGCCTGCTCGGCGACTGCGGCCGCGTCATAAGCTTCCGGCGACTCGATCCAACCTGCCAGGTTGCGGAATACCAGGTCAGCCAGTAACTCGGCATGATCGTCGCCGTCATTGAGGCACGGCAGGTAGCGGAATTGTTCCCCACCGGCCTTCTCAAAGACGTGACGGTATTCGTTGTCAATCTCGTCCAAAGTTTCCAGACAGTCGACCGCGAAGCCCGGACAGATGACGTCGAGCTTGCGAACTCCGGCGCCCGGCAAAGCGTGCAAGGTGTCCTCGGTATAGGGCTTGAGCCACTCTTCTTTGCCGAAGAGGCTCTGGAAGGTGACCAGAATTCGGTCCTCGGCGAGGCCTAGGCGGTCGCGCAAGAGGCGCGTGGTCTTCTGACATTGGCAATGGTAGGGGTCGCCGTTTAGAAAGTAGCGCTTCGGGATGCCGTGATAGGACGTCACCAACATCTCGGGCTCGCCCTCTGCGTCCCAAACGCGACGAATGCTCCGAGCTAACGCTTCGATGTAAGTAGGCTCGTCATGGTACTGATTTATAGTGCGCAATTCCGGCACCCATCGCCAGGTCTGAAGCTCCTGGACGACTGCATCAAAGACCGACGCCACCGTCGAGGAGGAATAGTGCGGATAGAGCGGCAGGACCACGACGCGACGGCAACCCAACTGCTTGAGCTCGTCGAGCATCTTGGGGATCGACGGCTGACCGTAACTCATCGCCAGTCGGGTGTGGACGGGCGTGCCGGAACGCTCGTTCAGCCGTTCGCCGATGGCGTCGGTGAGTCCCTGGGAGGTGGTCAGAAGCGGGGAGCCGTCTTCGGTCCAGATCCGAGCATAGGCTTCCGCCGAGCGCTTGGGGCGCACGGTGAGCACGATGCCGTTGAGGATCAGCCACCACAAGGGGCGTGATTCCTCGACTACCCGAGGATCGCTTAAGAACTGCTTGAGATAAGGCCGCAGCCCGGCGGCGGTCGGGGCCTCCGGCGTCCCCAGATTGACCACCAATACACCGACCGCGGGAAGGCTGGCGTGATCGTAGCCGGGCTCGACGGTGAAGAGATTCTTGGGCATGCTTAAGTCTCCCCCCGATCTTCCGCGCGCACCGCTTCGACCAGTGCCGCGACGTTCTCGAGCGGCACGTCGGGCAGAATGCCGTGACCCAGATTGACCACGTGACCACGGGGCGGCACTCGACGCAACAAATCCGCGGTCGCGGTCTGAATGGTCTGCGGGTCGGTGAGCAGGATCGAAGGATCGAGATTGCCTTGCAGTGCCGTTTCCGGGCCCAGGCGCTGGCGCAATGCAGCCAGGTCCTGGCGCCAATCGACCGCTAGGGCTTCGAACGGCAGCTCGCCCGCTGCGGATGCTTCGAGGGCGGCGTCGAGCGTCGGCCCGGCGTGGTTGAGAAAGAGAATGCGCGGTGCTCCCGAGCGACCGACCTCTTCGAGCAGTTCCTTGAGATGGGGGTGGACCAGTCGGCGCCAGTCCGCGGCCGAGAGCAGCCCGGCCCACGACTCGAAGACCTGAACCGCCTGGGCGCCGCCGACCTCCACCTGACGCCTTAAAAATCCCGCGACCAGACGCGCCAGGCGACCGAGGAGCTTGGAGAATCCCTCCGGATCGGCAGCAGCGAAAGCCCGAGGCTGCGGGAAGTCGGTTTTGCCTTGGCCTTGTACCAGATAAGCCGACAGGGTGAGGGGCGCGCCGGCAAAGCCGATGGTGGCCACTTTCGGGTCGAGCCGTTGGCGGACGCGGGCGAGAGCTTCGACCACCTCCGGCGCCACCGATGCCGGATCCGGCAAGGTCAAGGCTTCGGCGTCGGACCGTGAGCGGATCGGCTCGTCGATCACTGGTCCGGGATCGAAGCGGATGTCGATGCCGAGCGACGCGATCGGACTCATGATGTCGGCAAAGACGATCGCCGCGTCGAGGTCGAAGCGTTGAAACGGCAGCAGCGTCACCTCGGCCGCGAGCTCGGGATCGTTGGCCAGGCCGAGGAAACCGTGTTGCGCCTTCAGCTCGCGGTACTCGGGCAAGTAGCGCCCCGCCTGTCGCATGATCCATAGGGGGCGCCTGGACGTTGGCTGGCAGCGCAAGGCTCGGACCAAGAGCGGTTGGTCTTTGCCGGTGTCGGTGGAGTGATTAGAAGTCATCATGGCTTTCTCGTCTCGGAACCAGCGTCAGTCGATAACCGACGCCGCGGATGGTGTGAAAATAGACCGGGCGTTCCGGGTCTGGCTCGAAGCGTTTGCGCAACCGCAGGATGAAGTTGTCGATCGTGCGGGTCGAAGGAAAAGCTTCATGACCCCAGACTTCGTCCAGAATCTCTTCTCGGGTGACCACTTCGCCCGGTCGACGGCCGAGACAGCGTAGAATCATGGCTTCTTTCAGGGTCAGCTCGTGCTCGCGACCATCCCAGGCCTGGGCGGTGAAGGTGCGAAAGTCCATCCGATTGTCACCGAACGAAAGGGCCGCCTCCGGTAGGCGGCCGCGGCGAAGGATGGCGCGTACCCGCAGCAGGAGCTCCCGCAGGTGGAAAGGCTTGGGCAAGTAGTCGTCGCCTCCGGCTTCGAGGCCGCGAAGCCGATCCTTGACGTCGCCGCGCGCGGTCAGAAAAAGAATCGGCGTCGAGTTGCCCGCGGCCCTGGCCTGCTGGCAGAAGGTGAAGCCATCCAGGCCCGGCAGCATGACGTCGAGAATCACCAAGTCGAATGCGCCGTGGAGCAAGCGGTCAAGCCCGGTCTCACCATCGCTCGCCACCTCAGCCTCATAGCCCTCGGCGTCGAGGTTTTCGGCGATACCGGCGGCGAGGTGGGCCTCGTCTTCGACGACCAGAATTCGAGCGGTCATATCTGAGCCGTCACGAAGTCGCGGGAGCGTGAGGCCAAACGACGGTGAAGATGGCGCCGAGCCCCGGACCTTCGCTGCGGGCGGAAATCTTGCCACCGTCGAGCTCGACGAAGCGGCGGGTCAAGTAAAGGCCAAGGCCGGTGCCGGGGCGCGTGCGACGCAACTCGTCGCCGACGCGATAGAACTTGTCAAACAGGAGGCTGGCCTCCTCGGACGGAAAGCCGACGCCATCGTCGGTGACGTCGAGGCGTATCCCTGCCGGCGTCTCTTGCGCTTGGATCAAGATCCGGCCTCCGTCGTCGTGGGCAGCTTTAAGGGCATTATCGAGCAGATTGCGCAGGACCGTCCGGACGCCGACCGGATCAGCTTCGATCGCCAGGTGTTTCGGCACGTCGACACGCACGTCGACCTGAGCTTCTTTGGCGCGCAGGTCATGTTCGGCCAGAGATTCGTCCACCACCTCGGCGAGTAGCAACCGCTGACGCTCCAGGCGGACATGGCGTTGATCGAGACGTTCGGTATCGAGCACCTTCGCGACCGTGTTGGCGAGTCGATTGGCGTCCTCCAGAATTCGTTTCAGTAACCGCTGTCGATGCTCCTTGCTGCTCTCGCGGATCTCGAGCGTCTCGGCGGCCAGCTGCAGGCTGGCTAGCGGACTCTTCAGCTCATGGGAAACGGCGGCGAGAAAATTCGTCTGCCAGCGACGCAGCTGAGCGTCGCGACGCACGGCGCGCAGGATGACGCTCATACTGGTGAAGATGACGATCAGGAAAAACGCACCTTCCCAGGCGTATTGGTTGATGTGGGATCGTCGCTCTTCCGCTAGCTCGGCCAGCGCATCGGTGGACACGATCACCTCCTCGAGGCTGACCTCGAGGTGCGGGAAGAGCTTCTGGATCGACTCGACGCTCGCTCCCCGGTCGAGCAATGCGATGGCGGCTCGGACGTCCCCCTCATAGAGATCCTTCCAACGGTCGTGGACCGCCCGGGCGAAGAATGATTGGTCGATCAGCCACCACAGCACCTGTCCAGCGCAGACGGCGAGCACCACCAGGAATACGATCTGGGCGCGTCGGACGTTGGAATCTTTCATCGGGCGGCCTCGGGCAAGCGACTACGCTTCGCTAGCGGCGGGACGTAGGGACGGCAACAGAGCGTCCGCCAGCTCGATCGGGTCGGTGCCGGTCGCGCCAGCCCGCCGCAGATCGCCGCCGTCGCTATAGACGGCGTCCATGCGCAGGCCACCGTCGGCCTCCGTTCGACACCAAGCGCCGAAGGCGATCTGGCAGCCTCCTTCGACGCGAGCCTGCAGCCGACGTTCAGCGCGAACGACCCGTCGTGCCGCCGCATCGTCGAGAGACGCGACCGCGCGGTGAATCTCGGCGTCGCATGGATTCTCGGCGGTCCGTACCTGAACCGCCAAGGCGCCCTGAGACGGGGCGGACACGAAGATCGAAGGATCCAGCCTGTGGTCGACGAGGTTTTTGAGATCGAGCGCCTCGCCCAGCCGGTCAAGGCCGGCAGCGGCGAGCAGGATCGCGTCGTAACCCGCCGTTCGCAGCTTGTCGATGCGCGTCGGCACGTTGCCACGCAGATGGACGACCTCGAGATCCGGCCGCAGATCGAGCACCAGGGCGCGACGCCGCGCCGAGGCCGTGCCGACTTTAGCGCCGTGGATCAAAGGCAGGGTGCCTCGAGCCTTCGGATCGAGAGCCTCGGGTCGAGCGAGCAAGCGGTCCGCGGCGTCCTGGCGCTCCGGGATTGCCGCCACCGTCAACCCGGCCGGAGAGTCGGTCGGCAAGTCTTTATAGGAGTGCACCACCAGGTCGACACGGCCGTCGAGCAAGGCGTTTTCGAGCTCGCGGACAAAGACGCCCGGCGCACCGATCTGTTCGAAAGCCAGCTCGCGCTGTTGGTCGCCCCGAGTCGAGATGCGCTCGATCTCGACCTCATGACCCTCGACGCGCAACTGCTCCGCCACATTGTGGGACTGGCATAAGGCGAGCTGAGAGCCACGGCTGCCGAGGCACAGCTTCATCGAACCACCTTCATCGGACGACCTTGGTCTTTGGCCGTGCGGACGGAATCGACGCTGGCTGGGCTTCGGTGATGGCACGTCGCAGTCCCCAGGCTTGTTCGCGGTCGGTGGCCGAGAGATAGGTGTCGACGGTTTCCAGACCATGGTCGCCGGCCAGCGCTCGCAAGCCGACGATCGGTACGTGGGCGAAGCGCTTGGCCAGCGCCTGAGCGAAGTCCTCGACCGCCTGACGTTCCTGATCGCCCAGATGTTGTAGGTGGCGATGGAACAGGCGAGTCACGGCTTCTTCGGCGGTTTCCCGATAGCGGCCGGTGAGCCGCTTCATGACGGGGGCGAGCGCGCGTTCCGCGGCTTCCCGGCGCAACTCGACCAGAGCCCGGTCCACGTGCTCACGGGCGGTGGCGTAGTCGGCCGCCCGTCGGGACTTGGATCGATCAGCGACCTGACTGATCCTCTCCATATCGAGATGTGGGATGCCAAGGGCGGCCGTCGCTTCGGCATCGGCGTCGGACGGTAAGCCGAAGTCGACCAGGAGCGGTGGCCGGCCAGCAGAGTCAACCAATCGGCGCAGCTCGACCTCACCGAAAATAGGTTGGGCGGCACCGGTCGCGGTCACGACCGCGGTACACGGCTCGGGAGTTTGCTGAAAACGGTCCAGGGGAAGGTAAGGAACCCCCAGCCGTTCGGCTAAAGAGCGGCCTCGATCTTCGCTGCGATTGACCACCAGACAGGGGACTTCTTCATCCGTCAGGCACTCGACACAGCGTTCGGTCATGGCCGAGACGCCGACGACGGCGACCGTTCCGGGATGCTCCAGCAGATGGTCCTGCACCGCCTCGAGCCCGATACCGGCGAGCGACACTCGGCCGGACGACAGCTCGGTATGACGCTCGATGCTGCGTGCCAGCTGAACGGCGCGATCGATCGCCCATTCGAGGATTGTCCCGGAGAGCCCCAGCTCGATCGCGAGACGGTGGCTTTGCCGCAATTGGCCCCGAATTTCGCGTTCGCCGAGCTGGGCGGAATCGAGGCCGCAGGCGACCATCAGCAGATGCTCCAAGGCGCCTTCTCCCGCCCACACGTGCAGGCTAAGCTCTGCCTCGCCGGGCTCCGGTTCGCTGCCCGTCAGTTCCCGGAAAGCTTGTCGCCGCAGCTCCTCCAGCGGAGCTTGGCCCTCAGCCGGGTGCCGCGCGAAAAGGATTTCGACCCGATTGCAAGTGGCGAGATAGAGCATCTCGTCAGCCCCCAGAGCTTCCTTCAGCCGCGGAAGTCGCTCGGCTTGCTGGTCCGTCGGCACCAGAAATCTCTCGAGCCCGCGGGTCGTCACCCGGCGCCAAGCGGCGCCGATAATGCCTAATCGATCCATGGCGTCTATTTTTACCATCCCCGGCACCGGCCGTGTCACAGTTGTGTCATGGCAGTCGGTGTCATGACCGCTTTTGGCTCCTCAGAACCTCTGCCATCTTGGACCTTTCGGCTGACTCTCGGGACTCCGCGGCTCGCTTTGTTACCATCCTGATCAATGCCGGACTTCTTCGCCACCGACGAAGCGGAGAACGGGTCGCGCCAGCAGGGGGTGGATCGTGAGCGTCGCGCCCTCGAGCTCCTGAACGAGGTTTTGGCGCTCGACGTCGATGCCCGAGCACCCTTCCTCGCCCAGCATTGTGGGGCCGACCGCGAGTTGCGCGCGGAGGTCGACTCTCTGCTGGCCGAGGTGACCGCGGTCCAAGACGGTTTCCTCGAGAAGCCTCCCCACAGGGCATGGAGCGGTCAGCTGGCCGACGTCGACGACCCGACGCTGGTCGCCTTGGAGGAGCTGCCAGCAGAGGAGCCTTCGCCGCGATCCGCACAGCTCGGGCCTTACCGGGTGGCGGGCGTGCTCGGCAAGGGAGGGATGGGCACCGTTTATCTCGGAGAGCAGGAGCAGCCGGTCCGGCGCCGCGTCGCGCTGAAAGTGATCTATTCCATCCATGATCGCCAGCAGGTCCGGCGATTTGCCGCCGAGTGCCAGGCCTTGGCTTACCTCAACCATCCCAATGTGGCGTCGCTTTACGAGGTCGGCACCACCGCAGACGATCGCCCGTTCGTCGCCATGGAACTGGTCGAAGGAACCAAGATCACCGAATGGTGCGACCAGAAGCAACTCAGATTGCGGCAGCGGATCGAACTCTTCTTCGGGGTTTGTGCCGGGGTCCGGCACGCCCATGAGAAAGGCATCCTGCACCGCGATCTCAAACCCTCCAATGTCTTGGTGACCGAGATCGACGGTCAGCCCGTGGCCAAGGTGATCGATTTCGGCATCGCCCGGGCGATCGATGAGCCCCTGCTGGGCGGCAGCCGTCCTTTGACCCTCGACCATCAAATCGTCGGCTCGCCGGCTTATATGAGTCCGGAGACTGTTCTCGGGAAACCCGTCGATACCCGTTCCGACGTCTACGCATTGGGTCTCCTGCTCTACCAGTTGATCGCTGGCGTTCTGCCGTACGATCTCGAGAAACAGACGTTGGTTCGCATCCTGAAACGTTTGATGGAGGGAGATCTGGAACTGCCGAGCCAGCGCTTCGCCGATCTCGATGCGGAGCGTCGGCAGGAGATCGCCGAACTTCGAAAGCTGAGCGTCGGCAGCCTGCAGCGTCGATTACAGGGGGATCTCGACGCGATTGTCGGCCGGGCGATCGACGCCGATCCCGAGCAGCGCTTCAGCTCACCCACGGACCTGGCGAGCGATCTCGAGCACTATCTCAGGCACCGCCCGGTGACCTCGCGGCCACCGACATTGAGTTATGTCGTTGGGCGCTTTCTGCGTCGGCGTTTGGGCATCGTGTCCGCGGTCACGGCGCTGATCGTCGCCTTAGCGTTCGGGATGGTGGCCAGGACCCAAGAAGCCCATCGTGCCAATCTCGAGGCACGTAGGGCGCAGGAAGTCTCCCGTTTTCTGGTCGATCTCTTCGGGCTTGCAGATCCGGAGCGGCACCCCGACGAACCGGTGGATGTGCGCGAGCTGCTCGACCAAGGGGCCCAGCGGTTGCGCCACGAGCTAGCCGATCAGCCCCTCGACCGCGCCCGACTGCTCCATACGATCGGCGAGATCTACACCAAGATGGGCCTTCTGGAATCGGCGGAGCAGCTCGCGGCCGAAGCCCTGGAGCTGCGCGAGGCCGGGTTATCCGCGGACCATCCGGATCTGCTGGTGAGCGTCAATCAGCTGGGAGTCATCTACCGTCTTCAGGAGCGCTTTGAAGAGGCGGAGCCGCTGCTCCGTCGGGTGTTGGCTGGACGCGAGGCGGCCGGCACTGATGATCCGTTAGAGCTCGCCCAGGCTTGCAACAATCTTGGCAACTTGTTGTGGCAGCAAGGGCAGCTCGAGGAGGCGGCGGATTTTCATCAACGAGCGCTCGCGCTGCGTCAGAAGGGACTGGATCCCGATGATCCGGATTTGGCGGAAACCCTCAATAATCTCGGGGTTCTTTACCAAGACCTGCGGCGCTACCCGGAAGCGCAGCGTTACCTGCAACGTGCGGACGAGATCTTTGCCGCGAACTTAGGGGCGGAACATCCGCTCCGGGCGGCGGCCCTCAACAATCTCGGGCGGGTGGAGCAGAGGCTCAAGCTATGGTCGGCTTCGGAGGCTCACTTCCGTCAAGCGTTGGCGATTTGGCAAGACGCTTACGGCGAGTCGCATCCGCGGACTTTGACGGCCCACTTCGGCTTGGCCAGGCTGTTAACCACCCTGGGGCGCGATGCGGAGAGCGTGCCGATGTATCGGGACATTCTGCGCCTCCGGGATGAGGCAGGCAACCAGACCGATCGCCAGCGCCGGAGCGTGCTGCGGAATCTGGGGGTTGCTCTCGGTCGTTTAGGAGACTTTGAACCGGCCAAGGCCGCGCTCCAGCGTTCCCTCGAGCTTTACACTGCGGCTTACGGCGGAGAGCATCCCGATACGATTCGGGTCCGATCGAACCTGGCGTGGCTGACGTTACAGCGCGGCCGTTTTGCGGAAGCTGAAGTCGAATTCCGTCAGATATTGGAACTCGTGGAGAGGTTATTCGAGCCGGACCATGACCGCATCGGATCGGCTCTACGCTATGTTGCTTCGGCGCTGATCGGCCAGGGTCGAGATCAGGAGGCAGAGCCTTTGCTGCTGCGGGCTTTGGCGATCCGCGAGGTCACCCGTGGCAAAGACCATCTGCGAGTCGGCGAGATTCTGCTCGAGCTCGGTGAGCTGGCCGACCGCGGCGGACGAGTCGAAGAGGCTCGTCAATGGCTCGGTCGAGCGGTCAAGATTTATCGTCAGGAACTACCTCCGGATCACCGCGAGCTTCGTCGAGCGACGGACGCTTTGGCCGCGCTCTAGCGACGGCAATAGAGGAGTTCATCAGAAGCGCGCCGCTGAGGCGGCCGGTTGGCCTCTCCACCGCACCCCTCTCACGGCGTGCGAGGGGTTTGCGAAATTTTCTGACACCTATCTCACGCCGTGGAACGGGTTTAAGAGATTTCTTGACACCTATTTCACGCCGTGAAACTGGTTTGCGAAATATTCTGACACCTATTTCACGCCGTGAAACTGGTTTGCGAAATTTTCTGACACCTATTTCACGCCGTGAAACTGGTTTGTAGGATTCGTTGACACCTATTTCACGTCGTGAAATTGGATTATGGGATTTTCTGACACCGGTCTGACGCCGTCAGACCGGTTTATGAGATTTGCAAATGAATCCCGAGTGCTTCACGCCATCCGATCCAGGATGGGTGCCAGGTTCGGTGGCTCCGCGAGCCTGCACTGATGGCGGAGCCGGGAGGGATCGGCGTTTGATTTACATCAAGGTGATCATCGACAAGATCTCGTAGAGTCTCCGCTCGTTGAGGATCTAGACGATGGCTCCCGAGGAGAGGACCGATGATGACATTCGCTGCCAGAAGCCTGACGCCTAAATTGATCGCAGGAGCGGTTGGCGCGCTTCTCGTCCTGGCACTGTTGACTGCTTGTGCGCCGACATCCACATCTGAAGCGGACGCTCCGCCGGAGGCACCTGCCGAGGTCGCCGCGGCACCGCCCGCCGAGGCCGAGCCTGAGGAGGCCTTGCCCCTACCGAAGCGGCTTGCCTTTATGACCGGCCACGTGGAGGCTGGCTTGGCCCTCTACCGCGCCGGTGAGCCGGGAATGGCAGCAAAGCACCTGCTCCACCCGGTTTCCGAAACCCACGCTGACGAGCGTGTGGGCTTGGATGCCCTCGGCTTCGACGGCTCGCTGTTCGAGGCCGTTTCCGCCGCGCTCGACGCTGGCGTGGCGGCGGCGGAGATCGAGCCGCAGCTCACCGCGGCCGAAGCCAACCTGGCGAAGATCGCTGAACAAGCGAGTGGCGAGCCGGGAGAGATTATCTCCTACCTCATGGACACGGTCGTCGAGGAGTACGCGATTGGCGTTCCGGAGACCACGGTCACCGACCCGGGCGAGTATCAGGATGCGTTCGGTTTCACCAAGGTCGCGATCGACCGAGCGGCCGCGTTCGAGGGCGCGCCCGCCGACCGTCTCAGGAGCGAGCTCACAGCTCTGCTCAAGCTGTGGCCCGCCGCGCCCGTTCCGCCCGCGGCTCCGACGCCGTTGGACGACATCGAAGCCCAGGTCAAGCGGGTTCGCGCCGCTCTTGTGGCCCTTGGATAGATACGGCCAACCGGCAGTTTGAATCTGGACCCTCGAATTGACATGAGTGATCGCCTCTCAGCTTCCGACTGGGCCACCGCCCGCGGCGACAAGTGGCATGGTCAGCTGTCGGGCATGGAGGCGATGTTGGCGTCGGTCGACGGGCCCCTGATTCGTGCACTCCGCCTCGACGCGCCCTGGCGGATCGCCGACGTCGGTTGCGGTGGCGGCGGGACAACTCTGGAAATCCAACGCCGGGCACCGGCGGGAAGCGTGGTTCACGGTTTCGATATCTCGCCAGCGTTGATCGAAGCGGCTCGCACGCGCCAATCGTCCGTCGACGTCGACGTCACCTTCGAACGAATCGACGTGACGACGACTCCTGCCCCGAAAGTGCTCTACGACCGGTTGGTCTCGCGTTTCGGCATCATGTTTTATGACGACCCGCCGGCCGCTTTTGCCAACCTCGCCCGCTGGCTGGCGCCGGGCGGTCGGTTCGCGTTTGCCGTCTGGGGTCGTCCGGATCAGAATCCATGGGCGAGCAGCTTGCGGGAAGTGCTCGCCCAAGTGACCGACGTGCCGCCATCCGATCCCGAGGCTCCGGGACCGTTCCGTTATGCCAGCGTTGACAAGTTGCTGGGTCTGCTCGATGGCGCCGGGTTGACCGATCTCGAAGTCCAAGATTGGCGTGGATCGCTTCCGATCGGTGGTGAGCTACCGGTCGCTGAGGCGGTACGGTTTGCGTTCGCCTCCTTTGCGATCGCCGAGACTTTGGCGGAAGCGGATGATGAGGCGCGGGAAGCCGCGCATCAAGCCTTGACGGCACTCTATTCCCAGCATGAAAAGGACGGCGCCGTCTGGCTGGATGCCCGCGTCCACATCTGTACCGGATCACGCCCGGCTTCTGGCTGACCTTCCTTGGGCTCAGCCCAACCAGTCGCGTGGGCGCAGGAAATCGGTGATCAGGCGCTCCTCAGGCGAGTCAGGCTCTGGTTGCCAATCGTAGGTCCAGCGGACTCGCGGCGGCATCGAGACCAGGATCGATTCGGCCCTCCCACCGGACTGTAAGCCAAAGAGAGTTCCACGGTCGTAGATCAGATTGAACTCGACGTAGCGTCCCCGCCGGTAGAGCTGAAATTCGCGCTCTCGCTCCCCCCAGGGCATCGATAGCCGCCGATCGAGGATCGGCAGATAGGCGTCGAGGTAGGCGTAGCCCATTGCCTGCACTAGGTCGAAACAGCGCTCGAAACCGCCTTCGGCGTAGTCATCAAAGAACAAACCGCCGACGCCCCGCGGCTCGTCGCGATGGGGGAGGTAGAAGTATTCGTCACAGCTCTTTTTGAACCTCGGATAGACGTCTTCGCCGAAGGCCGCGCAAGCGTCGTGCGCTACTTGGTGCCATTGCCGGGCGTCTTCCTCAAACCCGTAATAGGGCGTCAGGTCGAAGCCGCCGCCGAACCACCAGGTCGGCGCTCCGCCGTCTGCGGGCGTCGCTTCAAAGTAACGCCAGTTGGCGTGGCTGGTCGGCGCGTAGGGATTCTTCGGATGCACGATCAGCGACAGCGACCCGGCCTGGTAGCGGCCGCCAGCCAGCTCCGGATGGCGTTGGGTAGCCGCGGGCGGCAGGGCCGCGCCGGCGGTGTGGGTGAAGTTGACGCCGGCGCGCTCGATCACCTCGCCCTCGAGCACCCGTGGCCGTGCCGACTGGACGCCGTGCTCGAAACGGTCCTCACGAAATGAGGCGCCATCGCGTTCCGCCAGAGCGTTGCAGATCCGGTCCTGCAATTGCTTCAAGTGTTGGCAAATCCGATCGATGCGGGGCTCCGCTTGACTCATGGCTGCTTTAATCCTTCATCTTTGGGCGGTGGTCGAGACTATGCATTTTCAAGAATCGAGGATCATATCCGCGGCCGTGTCGGCGGAGGCGATGGCGCTTTCGACGCCGACTCCGTCCAAATAGTTGCCGGCGACCGCCAGGCCGCCCCGTTCCGCCAGTTGGTGGCGCAATTCGGCGATATGAGCTCGGTGCCCCGGAGCATATTGAGGAATCGCTCGTGGCCAGCGGGTGACCTGGACAGCGGTCGGCTCATCGTCGAAGCCAAGCAGGCGGCGGACGGCCTGGCGTGCGCGAGTGGCCAGGGCCGAATCACCGAGGCTTGCCGCTACCGGATCGCGGGCACCGCCGACCATCACCGTCAGGGTGATCTCACCGTCGGGGGCGCGGCCCGCAAAGATGCTGCTGGCGAAGAGTACGCCGAGCACGTCGGCCTCGGCCGGCAGTCGGCTGTCGCTGGCCACCAGCAGGCCGAAGGCATCGAGGGGATGCGTCTCATCGCTTTTTGGGTAGGCCAGCCCGACGGTGGCGACGAAGGGATGCTCGATTGCTTCTAGAGCGGCATGAGTCCTCGAGTCGAGATAAGGCGCAAGCAGACGCGCCGTGACGTCGGCCGGCGTGGCGACGACGATAGCGTCCGCATCGAGGTAATGATCTTCACCCGCCTGGCGGTAGCGCACTCGATAGCCATCGCCACGATCCTCGATCGCCGTCGCTGCACAGCCGGGCCGGACGGCATCGCCCAGGCTTTCGCGCAAGGTTTGGGGAAGAGTCTCGAGACCCTCCGGAAAGGAGAGCAGAGGCGGCGGGCCGCCTTTCGCTTCGTCGTTCCCTGCTTTCGGCCGCTGCCGTCGCTGCGCGATCATGGCGCGAAACAGACTGCCATACTGGCGCTCCCAGTCGGCGAGGCGGGGCAGAGCGTCGACGCCTAATTGGTCGACCCTTCCGGCGAAAACACCGATGACGAATGGGTCGAGAAACGCGGCGACAGCGCCGGGGCCCAGGCGCCGCCGACCGAAGGCCGCCAAGGTCTCTGGCTCGTCGTCGTGGCGCGGAGCGATCAGCGGTTCGGCGAACAAGCGCAGCTTGGAAAGGAATCCGAGAGCCGAGCAGGTCAGGAGCTGTGGTGGTTTCTCGGGTAGGGCATGTAGACGACCCCGACGCCAAATCAAACGTCGTCCGGCCTGGGGCTGGCTGAGCTGAACTTTCTCTCGCAGGCCGAGGTCGTCGATCAGGCAACCGAGGTGCGGAGCGGTTGAGGGCACGGTGGTCGGGCCGAGCTCGAAGAGGTGATCTCCGAGCCTGAGACTGTGCATCGGTCCGCCGCATCGGTCGCTGGCCTCGAGCACGCGCACCGTCGCACCAGCTTGGCGCAGGCGATAAGCCGCGGTCAGCCCGGCGACGCCAGCGCCGAGCACCACCACGGACCGAGAGTTTGATCTTGCAACTTCAGCTGACATGCGCAGCCTGAGCAGATCACACTATCGGCAGGTTTTGGGCGACTTCGGGGATTCGAGGTTTCGCGGCGGCCGACGCGGCGTCGCCCGTCTGTTTGGGGCTAAAACCGCCCCCTGATCGAGAGACGTGCGTTCAGCGGCGCTCCTACGGTCGCCTGATGCGTGCTGTGTGAGTTCGGGAAATAGAGCTCGTCGGTCAGGTTCTCGATGTTCAGCTGAATCCGCATCGTTTCGGACACATCGTAGTAAGCCGCTGCATCAAAACGGGTATAGCTCGGCAGAACCGCGCTATTGCTGTTGTTGATGAAGCTCTCGTCCTGATACGTCATCCCGAGCCCTAGGGAGAATAGCTCCGTCACTTTGAAGCTATTCCAGATCGAGAACATGTTCTCTGGCAGCTCGCGTGGGCGACGAATTCCGTCCGCCTGCTTGCCATCCAGATAACTGTATCCGGCGGAGATAAACCATCGATTCGAAACCTGTCCTTGGAGCTGCAGCTCAAATCCGTCGACCATGGTTTCGATCACGTCAAACGTTCCTGCATCCGAATCCGAGACGACCGGCGACTCCTGTTCGATCTCGAAGACCGCGGCCGTCAGGCTCAGGCGCCGGCTGAAGTCCCACTTCACACCCGCCTCAAGGTTGACGAAGGTGTTCGGGTCCAGTCGATTGTTATCACCGTTGATGTTGGCGAACTGCTCGCCACTGCGTGGCAGGAAGGATTCACTGTAGCTGGCGTAAAGAGAGACGTTCTCCTTGGGCTTGAACACCAAGCCGAGCCGCGGTGAAATCTCCTCGTCCTTGCGGGTCCGCGTGTCATTCGCTGGGACGTTGAAAACCTCAAGATCGAAGCTGTCGAAGCGGGCGCCGAGGGTCACGTCGAATTTGTCCGAAAGCTCAATCTCGTCCTGAATGTAGAGCGAGAATACTTCAATGCCTACGCGGGTATCGTCATTAAGGTCAATGGTGAAATTGTTGGTCGTGACCCGACCATCGGCCAGCACGCCGACTCCGTTGGTTAGGTCGATCGGGCGTGCCGCTGAGAAGTCCGCCTGATCCGTTCTTGCACCGGGAACTCCGGCAGCGACATCAGCGGCCGAAGTATCGAAAAACGAGTTGAAGCGATTCTGGTCCGACGAGGTGTCGATGTATTCGGTACCGAAGATCAAGGTGTGACGAACATCGCCCGCCTCGAACTCTCCGATCAAGTCTCCGGACAAAATCGTGTTCTGACGTTGGGTGATGTCCACATAGCCGTCAAGTTCAACGATATTCGTCGCCTGATCGTAGTCACTGGCGTAGAAGTTCTGGTAGAGCTTGTCGTAGTCGCCATGGAACGCGCTGAAATTGCCTTTCACTCTGTCTGAGAAGTTGTGTTCCAGTCTCGCGCGAATCAAGTGGGCTTCCAGCTCGGTTGTGTTGAGCTCTCGGTCTCCGAAAACGATATCCTCGAAGGCTTCCACCGGGCGTCCGTCGTCCCCCGTCGGAATGCCGCGGTCCACGAAACGCTGATGATCAGCATATTCATACGAGAGATCCAGCGTCGTCTCCGGTGACAGTTCAAACTTGATCGTTGGGTTAATGCCGATGCGATCCCCATCATAGAAATCTCGGTGATTGTCGAGACCTTCGTAGAAGGCGTTGATTCGGAAAGCTCGTTTGTCACTGGTCCCGAAGTTGCTGTCGATTTGGACACCGACTTCGCCGAGTGAATCGAAACCTACTTGATAGGTAGAAAAGCTGTCACCGATCAGACCTTTCTTCGTGACGCGGTTCAGGATGCCACCGGTGCCTCCACGACCAAAGAGAAGCGCATTCGGACCACGGAGGATCTCCACCTGCTCCAGATTGTAGAGTGGGCGATAGTACTGAACATCATCGCGAACGCCATCGATGAAGAAATCTGCCGTGGAGCGTACACCCCGGAAAACAATCGCGTCGCGATGGCCTTCGCCTTGCGACGTATTCACGCCAGGTGTGTAGTTGATGAGGTCGCCGATGCTGGTGAAGCCTTGCTCGTCCAGTTGGTCGGCGGTCGCAATGGACAGGCTCTGTGGCACGTCGATGATCGGCGTTGGCGTTCTGAGGGCATTGACCCGATCGGCGTATAGGTACTTGCCGAGGACGACGATTTCGTCCTGGGTCACCACTTTCGCGTCGATATCTTCAGTCTTTGCAGAGGGCGTCTCCGGGTCGGCCTCGTCCTCTGGAGACTGGGCCTGAAGCGGCGGATGGACGGCGACGAGAGCTGCCAAGAGCCATGGCACGATGGACCATCGACGCCGGTCAGCTGGCAGGTAACGAGTCATAGCTGTCTTCCTCTTCTGGTGTCCTTCGCTCTGGTCGATGGACGTGTCGGCGACTCCTTCTCAGGTCTCCATCTGGAGGGAAGCCGTAGGTCTTGAGTTGTGGGTGAGTTTGCGGCAGACCTATTGTGCGGCAGACGCTGTCGCGCAGCAAACTCTGGCAGCTGACGAAGTTGAAGCGTAGGGGGTCGCTGTCGGTTTGTCCTTGATCCGGGTCATTGATCTAGATCAAGTGGGCATAGCTCCATCGCGGCTGGCGCTGTGGCACGCTGTCTTAGGAGCGCACTTTGATCACGAACTAAGGAGAGCTGTTCCCTGGTGCAGAGGCGCTGGCGACCGCATCGGTTGATCGTTCGATCTCAGACGATGGATCCTGATGAATGCGTACAATCTCGGATCCGCTGCGAATGAGGAACGAGTTCTGCGCTGCCGCGACGCCGTAGACGGTGCTGGCGAACTTCAGGGCGTTTTCCGCGACTACTTCCGGACCGTCCGGTCCAGGCTTGAGGACGGTGGTTTGTCCTTTCTTGGTGAAGAAATACACCAGGTCGTCGACTGCAATCGGTGACGCCCAGCAGGCGTCGGCCAGTCGATGCTTCCAAGTCGTGCCGCCGGTCTCGCGATCGACGCAGGAAGCGACGCCTGCCTTGTTGACGAAGAAGACGCAGCGGTCGTGGAGGAGAGGAGAGCCGAAGCCGGAGGCGACGCCGTCGGCCCGCCAAGCGACCTGGCTTTCGTCGAGGGTGCCGGTCAGCGTTCGCGGCAGCGCCAGACTCTGCCCGGCCTCTGAGCTCGCCGCGATCACCAGACCCTCATCAACCGCCATCGACGCCACGTGATTGCCGGTGATGGTCGTGAACTGCCAGGTCTGCTGGCCGGTTTTGGGATCCAAGGCTTCGATGGTGCCGGCGGCGCTGACGATCAGCTGAGGGCCGTCTTCGGTCTCGGCAACGAACGGCGTCGTCCATGCGATCCCTTCCGGACGATTATTTTTCCAGCGGTTGACCCCGTCCTCTTTGTCAATGCCGACGAGATAGGACGGACCCGCGTGGGTGATCTGCACGATCACGAGCTCGCCCGCCAGCACCGGCGAGCTGGCGACGCCATGATTACCGCGAAAGTCGCCATACTCGTGGGTCAGCGATCGTTTCCAGCGCACCTCGCCTTGGTGACTGAGGGCGATCAGGTCGCCGCTTTCCCAGAACGCGAAGACGGTGTCCGAGTCGACCGCGGGGGTAGGTGCGCCTTGGCTCACCATTTCGCTGGATTCGATTTTCTGACTCGCTTCGAAGCGCCGCCGCCATCTGACTTCGCCGGTCTCGAGATCGAAAGCGCTCAGGATCAGGGCCTCCTTATTGGGTCCTTCGATGGAAGTGACAAAGACCTGAGAACCCCAGACGACCGGCGCCGACTGACCATAGCCAGGCAGGTTGGCACGCCAGCTGACGTTGGTGTCGTCGGACCAGTGAGTCGGCGGCTCGGGCATTGGATGATGGCCGTTGCCGCGGCCGCGAAATCCTGGCCAGGAGTCCGCCGCAACCGCAACCTGTTGGACGGCCGCCGAGGACTCGTCGGTCGTCTCTCCCGCCGGACGTAGCGATGCGGTCTCTACCACCTCGATCGACGCGAGGTGGGTATGGCGGCTGGCGCCAGCGACGAAGAAGAGCCGATCGTCGACCGGGACCAGCCGATGGAAGAAGCGTGGCGCCCGCAAGACCCCGACGTGAGCCTGCCAGCCCTCCTCGGGCCTTAGGCGATGGATGACGCCGTCGCCGCCGGAAAGGAGAATCGAGTCGTCGACGGCAAAAGCCGAGACGCCAAAGCCGCGCATCGGCCCGGCGATTCGCGGCAGATCTGGCCCTTCCGACCACTCTTGACTGGCGATGTCGAAGATCGCCAGGCTGCGGCGGGTACCTTCGCGATCGAGGCCGCCGAAGGCATAGATCTTGCCGTCCAGGGCCGCGACGGACAGGGCACGCCGGCTAAACGGCTGCTCCACGGAGTGCCAGCCCGAATCCGGGTTCTTGAGATCGAGGATTTCGATCGTTTCGTGCCAGACCGCAGACTCGTCCTTGCCACGCAGCTGCCAGCCACCGACGACAAAGAGATGATCCTGGTGAACGATCGCGTCATGGGACGAGCGACCCGCGGGCAGCGGCGGGAGAGTTCGCCACTCGCCGCCTTTCGTGTCGTAGCACTGAACCTCATCGATCGAGTGGAGATCCTCTTCGTCCTCTTTCGTGGGATTGAGCGCTTCCATACCGCCAACCCGGCAGACGGACTCACCATAAGCCACCAAAGCCAGGCCTTGAAGCCCCCGAACTTGCCCTAGGTTCTGCCAGCCAGCCGCGAGGTCTTCAAGATCGAGCCCCCAGAAGCCGGTCGAAAGGTTGGCGACGGAATGCTGGTGGGTACCACCGACATGGCCACCATAGACGTAGAGTCCGTTTGAGGTCGCGGCGGCGCCGAAACTAGCGATCGCGACCGGCAGTGCTGGCATGACCACGTCGGCCGGCTCAGCGGCCGCTTCGTGGCGGTCAGTGCGGGTCTCCGCCAGTGTGGTTGGGCCCAGGGTCAGGAGTAGAGCGATCAGAGTGCCGATATGTCGCATTTTGAGAGTTCCATCGGAAGGTTGAGGTGATGAGGATCTTGGAGCGAGACAAGCGGCGGGCTGGCAGGCCTGCCGCTTGACGGTCAATGAACCCAGGTTTCAGCCCCTAAGGATTTTGGGATCGCCGCTATCCCAGCTTGGACGCCGAGGGCGGCCTGATGGCCTTGAAGAACGATCCGCCTTAGGTCGGAGAGCTCACTGGGAGACAAGAGCAGCGTCGCCGGCGTGCAGCCCAATCGAACCATGTGACACTGGCCGGCTTTGAGTCGGGTCCCTGAGAGCCGATCCAGCAATTGATGAAATGCCAAGATAGCTTCGGAGTCCAGGCTCAGATGCAGGCTGCCGAACGTGAGTCCGAACGTCCGGCAGCCCGGGCAAAGGCTGAGCGAACCGGCGGCTGACCGATAGAGCACCTCCAAGGGCGCGCCGGTCGCTTCGGGGCTCCCTGATGAAATCCGATCACACATTTCCGTTTCCTCGTTGGGTTCAAGCGTGGCTTGTCAGCGGCTGTAGCGTAGGGAGACCGCGGCGTTGAAACCTGCACTCGTATAGCGATCGATCACCGGATCGTTCGCCGCCCGGCCGCGCACGTCGCTCCAGTTCCAGTAGGTCTCGTCCAGCAGATTGAACAAGCCCAACTGCAGCGACAGCTGCTGGTTCAGCTGGAAGAAGGCGGTGACGTCCAACACCTCGTAGCTCGGAGAGGCGAAATCATCCGGACTGGCGAGATCGCTCTCGTCTTTGCTGTCCACCAGTGTGGCGATGATCGAAGCGCCCCAGCGAGCGTTGCGCGGCCGGTAGTCGGCTCCGATCACCGCCTGGTGCGGGGTGATCGAGGTCAGCGGCCGATCCTCTGAGACGTTGTCGCCGTCGATGATCGCCAGCGCGGTGCGCAGTCGCCAGTCGTCTCCGAGCCGCAGATCGCCGGCGAATTCGATGCCGGAGATTTCGACCTCGTTGACGTTCTGAGCCTGGAACTCGAGCAGGAACGTCGCGGGATTGAATCCCAGAGTCGAGATCTCGATGAAGTCGTCGTATTGATTGTCGAAGTAGGTCAAGCTGAAGCCGCCGCGGTCGAAGGAGCCGCGCAGCCCGAGCTCGAAGTTGTCGCTGGTCTCCGGTTCCAGGTCGGGATTCGGCAGGGTGGTGTAACCGCCGGCCTGGTTGGTGAAGCCGTTGTTGACCTCGCTATAAGGCGGCGCCCGGAAACCGCGGGCGTACTGGCCGACGATCGACAGCGAGTCGGTGGCCTGATAGACGATGCCTAACTTTGGGGAGACGGCGGAGTCGCTGATCGACTCCGGCGTCGGCTGGCCAGGATTGCCGCTCAAGAAGATGGCGTCGTTCTCGTCCGGGTCTAGATCATAGCTGTCGTAACGCAGACCCGGGATCAGCTTGAAGCGACCGGAAGCGAAGTCGATCTCGTCTTGCAGATAGACCCCGATCTCTTGGACGTCGCTCTGGGGAAAGTAGCGGGTCGGAAAGATCAGACTGGAAGGAATCTCCTCACCGGTGTCGACGTCGACGTCAACCCGGTCGCGAAAGACGTCGAATTGGTCGTACTGAATCGACAGTCCATAGGTCAGGAAGTGATCGGCAGCCTGGCCGTCGAACGCTTTCTGCACTTGGATTTCACCCCCCAGGGTCTCCTGATCGAAGCTCAGGGAGCCATCGCGGTTGAGCGTCTGGACACTGGGCGGTCCGCCGACTCTGATGGTGTTCGCGCGCCGTTCTAGGACCTGTTGTGCAGTCGAGCTGTCCTGAGCGTAGACTCGCCAGAGGAGCGAGTCGTAGAGCTCCGTTCCGCCCGAGATCATGGAGTGCTCGACGCTGGCGCGCACGCGCTCGTAGGTGTCGATGGCGTCGACGTTTTGGGTGTCGGCGAAGAAGGTGCCGAACGGGCCGACGATGAAACTCAGATCGATGAGCCGCTGGGAGGAGAAGACATCGGTCTCTGCCTCGCGATCCTGAACCTCGACCGCGAGCACCAGCTGGTTCGAATCGCTGAACGACCGCGACGCTTTCGCCAATACGTTGGTCGAATCCCAATCGATCGCGTTGGGTTCGGTGCGCGTGTCGTTCTCGGTGCCGACCGTGCCTTGATTGTCGGTCTCGGCGCCATTGCGCAGGGTGGCGGTCAGCGAGCCTTGCCACGTCGGGCCTCCCAGGGCACCGGTGGCGGTCAACCGTGACTGCTCGTCCCGTCCGTAGTAGCCGGCGCTCAGGCCGCCGAAACTGCGCTCACCGCTCAGGTAGTCGGCCGGGTCCTTGGTCACCAGGGAGACGACGCCGCCCAGCGCGTCGCTACCATAGAGTGACGAGCCGGCGCTCCGTACGATCTCGACCGACTCGAGGCTCTCCAAATCGATACTCGACTGAGTGGCGGAGAACGGCCCGAAATCGAACTGCTCAGCGGTCGGAATGCCGTCCACCTGGGTCAGCACTCGATTGCCGCCGACGCCACGAATATTGAACCTGTTGAGCCCGAGACGCGTGACGTCGTTGTCGACGTAGACGCCGGGCTCATAACGGACTAGGTCCTGAATGTCGGCCATCAGCTCCCGCTCGATGCGCTCGGAACTGATGACATTGGTCTTGCCGGCGACCTCGCCCACCGTCCGCTTGCTGCGGGTGGTGGTGACGGTGACAGTCTCGAGGAATGTCGCCGGTAGCTCGTTCGTTTCGCCCTCGCCGACTTCAGAAGTGGTGGACTCTGCCGCTTCCGTCTCGGTTTCCAGGTTCGAATCTAGCGTTTCGGCGAAACAGAGATGGGCTCCCGGCGTTGCGAGCATGGCGACGAAGGCCCAGACCATGAAGTGGTGCCAGTGACTCGAGGGTTCGCCTTGGCCTTGTTGAGAAGTCATCTATACTTCCTCCGTGGTCGCGCGGGGGTCTTCTCCCGCGCGTTCCATGTTTGAGCGGCGATTCGATCTGCGGCCAAGCATGGTTCGAATCGTCGCTCGCCTTATGGGTTGACGGACCATCCGCCATCGATGAAAACATCTTAGGGAGGGAGCGGGCCCCGTGCATTGACCTCCGTCATTGATGTGGATCAAGCCGCGGGTTCGACCGAGGTGGCTCTGCTCCGTCGCAGGCCATCTTCGATATCGGGGTTCTAACGCTGGAGGAATTCGGAATGAAGAATGTGCGAGTCCGGTCTCTGCAACGAATCATCGCCGGGCTGATCGCCATAGCTGCGCTCCTGGCTCTGCCAGCCGCCGCGGAAGACGCGAAGTCGCTGCGTCACGAAAACGAAAAGCACCTGGCCGACCTGGTGCAGCTGACCTTTCAGGGCGAAAACGCCGAGGCCTATTGGGCGCCGGACGGCAAAGAACTGATCCTCCAGGCCCGCTTCGGCGACTATGGCTGCGATCAGATCTTTCGCCTCGATCCTGCTAAGCCCGGCAAGCTGGAGTTGGTGTCGACCGGCAAGGGGCGCACCACCTGTGCTTTTTTCTTCCCTTCAGGGGACCGGATCCTCTACTCCTCGACCCACCTCGGGGGTGAGGAGTGTCCGCCGGAGCCTGATCGCTCCAAAGGTTACGTCTGGCCGCTTTACTCGACCTATGAGGTGTTCAGTGCCAAGCCGGACGGTTCGGATCTCAAGGCGTTGACCGACCACAAGGGCTACGACGCCGAAGCGACGGTCTGTGCGAAGGACGGCTCGATCATCTTCACGTCGACCCGCGACGGTGATCTGGAGCTTTACCGCATGGACGCTGACGGCTCGAACGTCAAGCGCCTGACCCACACCCCGGGCTATGACGGCGGCGCCTTCTTTTCCGCCGATTGTCAGAAGATCGTGTGGCGGGCGTCGCGGCCAGAGGGCGAGCAGCTCGCGGATTTTCAGCGTTTGCTAGGCGAGAATCTGGTGCGGCCCAGCAAGCTCGAAATCTGGGTGGCGGACGCCGATGGCTCGAACGCCCGCAAGGTCACTCAGCTCAATGCCGCCGCTTTTGCCCCTTATTTCACCCCGAAAGCGGATCGCATCCTCTTCTCGTCCAACCACCACGATCCCAAGGGTCGGGAGTTCGATATCTGGGCGATCGACGTCGACGGCACCAACCTCGAGCAGATCACCTTCACCGAAGGTTTCGACGGCTTTCCGATGTTCTCACCCGACGGCAAGAAGCTGGTCTTCGCCTCGAATCGCAATCAAGGCAAGCCGGGGGAGACGGACGTCTACGTGGCGACTTGGGTGGATTGATGCCGGTTGACGTCGATTTGAAATTCTGGTCCCCTCTCCCTCTGGGGGAGAGGCCAGAGTGAGGGGTCGATGAGCTACCCCGACTCCGCCAACGCCGGCGTCAACTCCACGACCTCCCGCTCCCGGCGACGATACCCAGTCGACGCCACCAGCGTCCGTGCCGCGTCGAGATGACGACGCGCCCCGTCAAGATCGTCGACCGAAAACCGCAGCCGCGCCCATTCCAGGTGGGCGTCGCATTCGTGGAGCCGCATCGAGCCCCGTTCCGCGACGTCCAGGGCCTCCGCCAGGTCCGCTTCCGCCGCGGTCACGTCGCCCCGGAAGCGATGCAGGGTCGCGCGAGCGATCAAGCCTAAAGGCAGAAGATGATCATAGCTGGCCTCCCGAAGCCCGTGGACGGCGGCGTTAAGGGGCTCGACGGCGGCGTCGAGGTCGCCACCGGTAGCCAAGGCCAGACCCAGGGTGGCGCGACCGACGCTGAGGTGATCGAGGGCGATGTCGAGGAGCCAATTCATGGGTTTGACCCACTCCAGTGTTTCTCCCGCCTGTTCCCGGACCTCCTCGCAGCGACGCCGGGCGTCTTCGCCGACGGATGTCGACGCCTCCCGTCCGAGGGCCGAGCCGTCGAGGGGCGCCGAGCGACTCAGCAACAGGTCGCAGAATTGATAGCCCTGGAGCGAGTAGAGCTTCGGATACTGGGACTGGAACTCCACCTGCAGCGCCTCCGCCTCGCGAAACGCCGCCTCCGCGTCGTCTAGATCGCCCGCCGCGTGCAGGGCGTCGGCCAAGGTGGTTCGGTTGACCATACGCCAAGAAAGATCTTCGCTGCAGTCCGCTAGCTCGACGGCCGTGCGGGCCATCTCGACGGCACGGTCGACCTGGCCGACGGTGAGGGTCAGCTCGGAGAGGTTGCCGGCTCGGATCGCACTTTCCTTCCAGTCCTTAAGCGCTTTACAAGCCTCGAGGCTTGCTTCGAAGGGCTCGATCGCCTCGACGAGCCGTCCGAGGGCGCGCAGCCGGAACGCAGCTGCGTTGAGCAACCAGGCCCGATTGCCCGGGCGCAGGTCCGCGGCCGGCCGGTCCCACGGGCGCTCGAAGAAGCCCGCCAGAGCGGTGAGCTCGGCGCCGAAGGCTCCGAGCTTATGGGCGCTGAACGCCTCGTTCTCGCGCCGGACCCGCCGCCGGTAGACCTCATCGTAGACTTCCTGTCGGCGATCCGCCCGGCAGCCGTGGCCGATGGCCAGGTAGAGCGGCTGCATGGCCTTCAGGGAGTCGGGCAGGTCGTCGGTGGCGGCGGCGTAGTGCCAGTAGAGACGCTCGTGCCCGCCGCGGTAGGCATCGGGAGCGTCACGCTCGAGCACGACGCCGAAATGCTCGCGCACCAGGGGATGGGCGTCGAGGGCGTCGCCATCGCCTGCCGAGGCGTCGGGCTCGAGCAGCAGCCGGGCGCGACGTAGGCGCTGCAAGGCGACGTTGCGACGCGGCGTCCCCAGGCCCACCAGATGATCGGTGAGGCCGACAATCGCAGGCTCCTCACACAGGGCTTTGACGGCTTCGGCGTCAGCAGGACGGTCGAAGAGGCCGAGGATCGCGAGCAGCTGACGTTCGGGGCCGTCACCAAACCATTCTGCATACGCGGCCATTACCTTCGACGCCTGGACGTTGGCGATCAGCGTCGCCGCGTCGAGCAGCGACTCATCTTTCCAAGCGCGCACGTCGCCCTCGTGGGCGTCGCGTAGGAAGGTGCCGATCAGCGTCAAGGTGAAGGCGTGACCGTAGACCTCTTCGGCGACCACCGCCAGCTCTTGCTCCGGCCCCTTAACGTCCAGCCAGCGCAGCAGCTCGACGCCAGCCGTCACGCTCAGCCGCTCCAGGTCGTGGGAGCGCGCCCCGCGACCCTCGCGGGACGCAAGGTCCGCCACCGGCTCACGGGTCGTCAGCACCAGCAGGCCCGGGTTGTCGGCGGCCAGCGAGCGGATCAAGGCGGCCACCGCCGGATCCTTGACCTTGCCCGCCTGCGCCGACGCCGGAGGATGCTGCAACGGCTCGAGGCCATCGAGGATCAGCAGCGTCCGCTGACGCCGCACGAGCTCCGCAAGGCGCAGCCCGCGGTCGCGGGCCGACGCCGGTGGATCGTGCTCACCAAAGAAACGCAGCGCCGCGTCGATGAACGCGTCGCCCGACGCCTGGCGGTCCTCACCGCCACCCTGGCTGTAAAACGACCAGGCGAAAGCCGCCGCCGCGCCTTTCATCTTCCAGCCGGCCTCCTCGAAGCCCTGCATCCAGTGGTGGACCAGCGCCGTCTTGCCGGCGCCACCCACCGCCACCACCGACTGCACCCGCACCGCCGGATCCGTCCAGGCGTCCTCGAGCAGCGCCAGCTCCGCCTCGCGGCCGATCAGCCGCGGCAGGATCGTCGACGGCAGGCGCTCGACGTTGACCTTGGGCGGCGCCGCCCCGAGGATCGGCTGCCATCGGCGATAGACGTCGTCATGGCGGCCGATCTCACGCTCGAGATCGTCCCAGAACCACACGTCGACCTCGAAGTCTTCCTCGAGCCCGCGAGCATAATCCTGGAGCTTCGGATCTCGCTTCGCCGTGGTCGCAAAGATCAGCTTCGAAAACGGCGGTTCATGCGCCCGGGCGCTCTCGACGTCCTTGCGAACCGCCGACCGCTCGAGCTTCGTCTCCCGCTTCTTGCACTGGACGGCGACATGATCGTCACCGACCTTGCCGTAAATGTCGATGCCTTTCTGATCATGCCCGCGTCGACCGTATTGCCAAGCGCCTTGCCAGAGCGCGGCGAACAGGTCGAGGCAGAGATCCTCGAAGACCTGCTCATCCCGAGGCGGACTCAAGCTCACGGCAACTTGCGGCATCCCTCAACCTCCGACGATCCTTGATGTGATCGTCAGATCGTACCGCACCGGCGCCTCAGGTTAGTCGATTTCCTCGATCCGATCGATGTCCCCAGACTCCAGAGACGGATACTGGCGCAAGATCTCTTCTCGGCTTTCACCCGCGGCGAGAAACTCCAGGATGGTCTGTACGGTGATCCTTTTGCCACGGAGGGTCGGCTTGCCGTTGCAAATGTCGGGATCGACGGTGATTCGGGTTGAATGTTGATCCATCCATGTCACGCCCAAGATTGACTCGGGCGTGATGAAAATTCGAGGATACCAGCCAAACCCGACTCGGGCGTGACTCGGTCAGTCCACCCAGGTCGCCACGTAGACGTCGGTCTGCGTGACCATGATGCCATCCGTCGTCTCCCCAAGTCGCGACGCTACCAAGTGACGGTCAAAGGCCGGACTGTCGATCCCCCAATCTCATCCAAGACCGTCTTGCCCGTGACGGTCACGGCAACCCGCGAAGCCCAGCTGCGACCGCAGGCGTCTCGCCTGCTCGAGGCGCAGTCCTCTGGACTGCGCCTCCAGGCCGGCAGGATGCCGGCGCTCCCAGCGCCCAGGACGACGCGGAACAGGTTGCCCGGAAGCGGCCGGGCGGCGCCGGAGCCGACCTCGAGCTAAGAGAAGTCGAGGCGAGTTACCCCGCCTCCGGCAACGCCGACGTCAGCTATCACCGTGCGACTCCAGGCGCGGAGGCTAGGAGCGCTGTCAGCAACTTCCCAGAGCCCACTCCAGATCCTCGCGAGTGGCCTGATGTTGACGTTCAGCCAACTCGACCCAGTCGATGCCTACCGTCGCTACCGCTTCTTCGCGCGGGATTTCGCCTCGTAAATAACGACCCAAGACGTGGTCGCGCTACAACTGGCGCAGCCCGACCTGAAAAGCAAGGCTGAGAATCTCGGCTTCGGGCTTTCGGGATTCCCGGGTCAGTTTCTGCAGATAGTTCAGCGCGCTCTCCATCGTTCGCCTGGCTCTAGTTGGCTAGATTGAGCTGCCGCCATCCCCGTGCAACGACTTCCCACAAGCCAAGTCTACCTTAGGGGGAGAAAAGCTTGACGATGCTGCCCAATCTCTTGAGGGGCTAGTTCGTGAATCTGGCCGTTTGGCTATACTGACCAGAGGAGGGTTCCAGTGAGACTGACACCTGCGCCGCCTAAGGTCTTCATTAGCTACAGCCACGATACGCTTGAGCACCGAGATCGAGTCCTGGAGTTGGCCGATCGTTTGCGCGGTGACGGCATCGAAGCCTCGCTCGACCAATATGAACCGGCGCCCAGCGAGGGTTGGCCACGCTGGATGGAGCAGCAAATCGAGCAGGCAGATTTCGTGCTGACGGTATGCACGGAAACGTATAGCCGCCGGTTCAGCGGCCAAGAGACACTAGGTCATGGACTCGGCGCGACCTGGGAGGGCAACATCCTCACCCAGAGCCTCTATGAGAGCGGCGCACGCAACTCCACGTTCTTGCCCGTCATTTTTTCTGCAGCCGACGTCGAGCATATTCCGCGGCTGCTTCGCCCGGCCACCTACTACCGTGTCGACAACGATCCGGGCTACGAGCAGCTTTACCGCCGTTTGACCTCTCAACCTGAGGTTGTCCCGCCGCCTTTGGGAAAGCGCCGAGTGCTGCCGCCGCGCCATCGGAACCCACCGGGGATTCGCGAGCCCATGTCATCGGGCGCTCCCAAGTCGCAGACGGCGACTGCCGGCAGTGGCGCCCTTGCCCTATGGCGCGAGAAGCGCGATTTCCTGCGCGAGCAGGAAGCAATTACCGCCGATCCGGCTCAGAAGTTCGCCTTGAAAAAGCAGATCGAAGAAGCCGAGCGCAAGATTCAAGAGTTCAGCAACTGAAGCGGGCTGGAGCCTCCCCGCTAGTCTGTCGACGTCACCCCTTCCGCCTGCTGCTGCAGACGTTCAAGCGCGCGTTGGCTTTGCCGGCGGGCCACGATGCCGATCAGAGGCGCCATGAGTCGCAACTTCCATCCGCGCGGTTGCCAGAGCGCCTGATAACGCAACTCGGTGCCGTCACCCGTTGGGCTCAAATCGTAGCGAATCTGCATCGGGCCAGCTCCGAGACTGCCTCCTCGCATCTCGAGCGCGAGGACGTCGTGTGGCTGATAAGCGGTGAGCTCGGTCTCGTATTCGACGATGACAGAGCCTTCGTGCATCTTCATCTTCGTGCGGGTGCCGACGCCGGGCGACCCCGGGGTGATCGGTTCGTCGCTAACGATGCTGGGGTTCCAGCGCTGAACACGGGCAGGATCGGTCAACCAAGGCCATAGATTGGCCGGGGATTGTCGGATCCGGACGGTATGTTGGATGTTCATGAGGATCTCCTTTCGAGCCGAAGCTTCGAATATCTGACGATGCCATGCTTGACGTTTCTTGCGGTTAAACTCGATCCATGCTGGAGCGCCTGTTGCCGGTCCTGGTTCGAGTTCAGGCTCGCCTCGACGACGATCTCTCCTTGCAGACTCTGGCCAAAGAGGCCGGACTCTCGCCGTTCCATTTCCATCGGCTGTTCAAGGAGGTCACCGGTGAGACGCCGAAGCGCTACTGCCAGCGCCTGCGCCTCGAGCGGGCAGCGTTGCGCCTGTCGATCCATCGCGACTCGATCTTCGACATCGCTCTCGATAGTGGCTTCCAGCGGCACGAGACCTTCATCCGCGCCTTCCGTCGGCGTTTTGGCGTCACCCCACGGCAATATCGCTCGAAGCGTCGCTACGTGCCGCGGGAGCCCGGCAGCACCAACGCGGCGGAGTTGCATGAGGGCTGTGAGGTCTCTGAAACCCGAGTCCGTGAAATCGGAGAGCTACCGCTGGCCTTCTTACGCCACGTCGGCCCATATGAAGAGGTGCCGCCGGAGCTCTGGGATCGTCTGCTCGACTGGGCCGCTGACACCGGACTCGGAGCCGGCCGCCCGGGCGCGCCGATCTTGCTCGGCATCGCCCACGACCCACCCGGCATCACGCCGCCGGAACGTCTGCGGTTCGACGCTGCCATCCAGGTCGCAGAAGCGTTCGAGCCCACCGGCGAGGTGGGTTTTCAAACCTTCCCGGGCGGTCTCCACGGCGTCACCACCCACGTCGGCCATTACACCACTCTGAAAGAAGCCTACTGTGCCGGTTTCTCACGCCTGGAGCGGCTTAGGCGCTATCAAGTCCTGAGCCTGCCGGCGCTCGAGATCTATCACGCGACCCGCATCAACGCTGACTACGCGCTCAATCAGACCGACGTTTGCCTACCGCTGCGGGTGCGGTAGTGGCAATCTTCTAAAATTCTCGATCATGTGGCCACTCACGTGCAGAAGCGCGCGGCGGACAGACCTTGATCGGCATCCTTACAAAAATTAGAATCCTGTAAGGAGGTAGTCATGGCTCAATCAACGATTACGAGCAAGTATCAAACCACCGTCCCGAAAGAAATTCGTCTCAAGCTGGGCCTGCGCCCACGAGACGTCCTACGTTGGGAAGCGACGAGCCGTGGTGCCCGACTCGTTCCGGCGCGTCGCGGCTTTCTCGAGCGTCGCGGCAGCCTCCAAGTCGGACCAGGCGACGTCGTGGCTGACGTTCGACAAGCTCGCGCCTTGCGGGGGACAGACGCCACGTGAGACGTATCGTTGTCGATACCAACGTCCTGATCTCTTTCCTCACCGACCGCAACGCCGAACAGCAGGCCCAAGCGGCAGAACTTTTCGAGGCCGCCGCGGAAGGCGAGGTCGAGCTGATTCTGCATCAGCAGGTCGTCAGCGAAATGGTTTATGTCTTGGGCAATCTCTACAAGATCGAGGGAGCGGAGATCGCAGGGATGATCGATGATCTGTTCTGCTCGCCCGGAGTGCGAATGGTGGACGAAGTGACCTGGTCGCGTGTCCTGGAGTTCTGGCCCGACCCTTTCAAAGACTTCGCCGACGCGGTGCTGGCGGTGGTCGCTATCGAGCAACGCTTTGACCTCGTCGCCTCCTTCGACCAGACGTTTCTTCGGCAGCTACACCGTGCAGGCGTGAAGTCCTGGTCCGCTGCCGACATGGTCGACGGCACCTGACGACTGCCGCAGTCATTGTCCCCAAGACTGGGAGCGCGGGCGTCCCGCCTGCTGATTGTCGAAGACAAACGCTCACCGGAAGCAGACGAGACGCCCACCCTCCCAATTCAGACTCGGATTTGCGAGTTCCAGATTTCGTTAGAAATCGAACGCCAGCGCCACCTGGATGTTGCGGCCAATCTCGCGAATCCGTTGTCGGGAAAACGGGTTGGGCGAATTGAGATGTTCGGAGTAGGCGCGGTCGGTGAGATTCTCGACCGCCGCCGTCAGCTGGACGCTGCGACTCAACTCGAAGCCGGCGGAAAGGTTGTAGATCGTCCAGCCTGGGGTCTCCTGCTCGAAGCGTTGGGTGGCGACCCGATCCTGGCGATCGGCGAAGCGTCCCGACAGATCGATCCACAAGCGACGCTCGAGAGCATGAAAGCGGATTCCGACCTCGCCATTGAGCGGCGCGACGCCCAGCACCGGCTCGTCGAGCGCCTCGTCTTCGCCGCGCACGTAAGCCAGCGAGCCCCGCCACGAGACGTGGTCGTTGACGCGCTGGCGCAGCAGTAGCTCGCCGCCGTAAAAAGTGGCTTCGCTGCCGTTGACGTAGCGAAAGACCACCGGTGGGCTGAGCGGCAGACGTTTCGGTAGGGAAGCGTCAGGCACGACGGTGAGGTAGTCGTCGATCTGACGATAGAAAGTGTCGACCTCGACCAGAAGGTTGCCGTAGGTGCCCCGGACGCCAAAGTTGAGCTCCAGGCTCTCCTCGGGATCCAGAGCCGGGTTGCCCATGAACTCAGCGGCGATTTGAAACTTGGTCGACGGGAAACGGTCGGAATAGCGCTCGAGCGCCGTGGCGGCACGCACCGCCCGGCCGGCACCGACGCTGATCGACCAGTGGTCGCCGGCGTCGAAAGTGGCGCTGACGGCAGCCGAGAAATGGCTGTCGCTCTGGTCCGGCGAGCCGACGGTATTCGCCAGAAAAAACGGCGACAGGACGCCGGCGCTGGCGTTGTGGTCGTCGAAGCGCAGGGTGGCCCCGACCGACACGCCGTCGCCGCCCCAAACTGCCTGCCCCCAGACTCCGAGATTTTCCAGCTCCGCGTCCGGCCAAACGATGTCGTTGAAGATGACGAAACCGTTCGAGCGCCGGGCGACGGTGCGCGAAGCCGTTTGCTCGACCCGGTAATAGTCGGCGCCGAAGCTCCACTCCGTGTTGCTGGCAGAGCCCAACTCGCCGAGCGACACTTTGAGACGCCCGCCTTGAGTGTTCGACTCGGTGGGCAGGTCGATGTCGAGGGCGAACGGCGGAATGCGACCCGCCATGTCGCGACCCGTGGGCTTCTCGTCGTTGTTCATCAGGTGGTCTTTGTGATTGGCGTAGATCTGGCCGTAGACTTCCGTCTCTTCACCGGTCCAAGTCAGCTCGAAGGCGTGGGAGCGGGCGTAGAAGTAGGTGGCGTCGAGCAGACGCCCCGGATAGTCGATATCGCGCTGCTCCTGATAACCACCGCTATATTCGAGCAGCAGGGCGTCCGACGGCCGATAGCCGAAGCGCCAACGGGTCTCGGTAGACTCGTAGTCCGCCGGCACCTCGACCCCGTCGCCGTCTTCGTAGTCGTCTCCCTCGCGACGGCCGCCGCTTAAGTAGAAGCGAAACTTATCGCTCGAGCCCCAAACCCCGATGTGGCCGTCCAGGTTGCCGGCGTTGTCGCCATAGGCGAGGCCGGCGGTGCCATTCCAGCTGAAATCGCCACCACCGGTGAATTCTGGCCGCAGGGTGTCGATCTCAAGGGCCGAGAGGGTGCCGGCGCCCCAGGCGAGGGCGTAGGGCCCCTTGACGATGCGCACGTTCTGCGTCGCGTGAGTGCCGACGTGACTGATGTTGGAGTCCATGCGCGCCGGTCCGGCGGCGAAGGTGCGAGTGCCGTCGACGAACATGCCGACCTGCTCTTCCTGGAGGCCGCGAATCGTCGGTTCCAAGTTTAGGGGGCCGCGGCGGACCGCCGACATACCCTCGACGCCGCGAAAGAATTCGGCGAGGTCGCTGGCGCCGGACTCGGTGATCTCGTCGCCGAGCAGACGCCGCTCGGTGGCCAGCTCGGGCAGTGCTGAGGTCACCAGAATCTCGTTGCGAATGGTGGAAAGCTCGAGGGAGACGGTGAGCTCGGAGGCGCCGTCGAGCGCCTGACGGTAGCGGGCGAAGCCAGCCGCTTCGGCGGTCAGGGTGCAGTCGTCGTCCGCTGAGACACCGTCTGCGTCGAATCGAAAGTCGCCGGAAGTGCCGGTGGTAGAGCGCATCGAGCGTTCCGATGTCGCGCACTCGAGTTTGACTCTGGCCCCGGCCACCGGCTGGTTCTGCGGGTCGACGACCCGGCCGGAGAAGGTTTCAGCGTTGGCAGAGACGGCCGTTGTCAGGATCAGGGTCGGCCAGATGGCGACGCGCCATTGGCTAGATATCGAGAAGCTCCGGCGACCCGCAGTCGTCGGGGCGATCTCACGAAGGGTCTTCATGGATAGTTCCGTCCTTAGTTTGAAATCCATACCGTCTTCAGGCACCGCGGTGCCCGGGTGGTAGCGCACGGGGTGTTCGTGCACGGCGTCCGGATCTGCCGCGTCGAAGCGCGTCAAGTCATCCAGGGAAGCATCCGCGGGCAAGCTGCAGCCTGCGTCAGAACGCCGTCAAAGGCTGGGCACCCTTAAGAAAGGCGACTCAGCCGCATCGATCGATCGATCGTCAGTGGTGCGTCAAGCGAAGACGACGATTGGCGGCGGACGGGGCAGGATCGACGGATCGGAATGTTCAAGGCGCCGGTGAGGCGTCGTCGTTCGGACCGAGGGCTCGACGGCCTGCAGGTGCGCCAGCTCATGCCAGGTTCGGGAAAGCAGGAGAACTTCGTTGCCGACGGAATGGCCGACGAGCGCGCCATCGCACAGGTCGCGGCACTGAGGCTTGAGCGAGGCGAGCCGGCCAAAAGCCTCCGCTTCCGCAGCGTGGGGCTCCGGCGGCTCACTGCCGAACATCTCCTTGCAGCAACACGACCTGCCCGCCTCGTTGCAATCCATGAGGCAAACGCTCGGCTCCGCGAACAGCGCCGGCGGAATCGCGGACAGTTGCAGGCCA